>JAOVYX010018405.1:0-49662 GCA_035668315.1 Drosera spatulata
GGTAGGGATGTATGCGTTCCCTCATGTATTAGAGGGACTTACTATGCCATGTATAACACGTTTGTTGATATCCATATCTTTTTGTATAGTGACACTGTCTTAAGGAGCATGTGCCTACAGGATTTTGCCCTTGTAGTTGAAAGTCTCCTCCCCTAATAGGCTTTGTATCCTTCTTAAAGCTATACATTCACCCGTTGTTTCGAGAAAACAATAGCAAACAACTCCACTTCTTTTCTCCAAGATGCAAAAGAGAAAAAAGAAAAGGAAAAGTCACGTCACATAGATCCTTAGAAATGTTACTAGTACAGCAACGACGTTAGTCATAGAAGAGGGAAAAAATCAAAGATAACCAGGGTTTTTTATTAAAATGGATCTATTTATAAACAAAATTACCAAACTAAGTTCACAAACAATTTAATTATCACAATGGGTCACTTTTCAAAATATAGTGAGAAAAAACGCCCTGCGCGATTCCAAATGAAAGGCGCAGGCGTCTTCAGGCAAATGAAAGGCGCAGGGCACCTTTGGGGGGAGAAAAAACAAAAGCAGGGATTATTATAAACTACTATCATTGAAGATGCTATAAACTATCAACATGTAAGATGACGCCGACTGGGATTATTATAAACTATCAAAAAGAATGCATATTATGTAAGATGGCCATATTATAAACTATAAAAAAATACAGTGACTTGATCATAAACTGATATTGGTGTAGCTTTTATATCATTGGTCATAATATGCTATACCCGGCTGGGAAGGCGCCGCCGTGCGCCTTTGAGATGACGCCATGCGTCTTTAAGTCGACCAAAGGCACCCTGCGCCTTCCTCTTGGAATCGCGCAGGACGGCTTTTCTAACTACAATTTGAAAAGTAACCCATTTTAGTAATTAAATTGTTTGTGAGCCTAGTTTGATAATTTTGTTTATAAAAAGATCCATTTTTGTAAAAACCCCAGATAACCACACATCAAAACTCTAGAAGTGATTGAGAATTTGAGATCTCAATGAACAAAAGTAATCAATCAATAACAGGGGAAGGGTAAACACGGTACATTTAGTTTCAGCAAACTTTCATACGATTGTTCATCTGGTCAGACATTCAGTATAACCAATCTCTGATGTTATCATCACAAATAGATACGCTACGACATACGGCCAAATAGAGTGCATTATGCGCAGAAAGTAATCCCTTAAACAGGTTCACCACTGCAACTGAATGAGTTCTTCTCCATTGCCGCATGGAGCACATCGGAGTAAGATTTGGCTAATTGTCATCACCCCAAAAACGATAAGAAAGAATTGAGCGGGTAATCAACATGAATGGATCATGGGCACATTTTAAAAGTACTTACCACAAAATAAATGAAGAAAAGAGTATGTGCATCAACATATAAGGATATTTTGCAAGAGATCACATATTTACAATACTAACCTGAAACAAGGTTCAAGAACATACCTTCTACAGAGGTCAAGTGCCTTTATCGTATTCCAAAAGCTACTGCATACACAATGGTGATCATCCTGTGCTGCATCCACATTACATTTCTTCATTGCTCATCCCGTTTCACAATCAGTCCCGCTATCGAATGAACCTGCAGCAAATGTGCAATGACTTTCAAGAGATGCATAAAATGAAATCATAGTTTGGCTTTGTAAGCATTGTTCACAAAATAGACAGCCTCTCTTTAAATAGACAGTTTCAGTTAAATTTAGTTGATTTATCTTGTGACCCTTGTCCTCTACGCCTCCGAGATCCTTACGAAGAATCTTATCTCTTTGAATTTCGTCATCCTACTGATTTTCGTGTTTGTTAGATACTCCTTATATAACACATGAGAGAAATCCGATCGAGAAGGCAAGTGAAGCATCAACCAGGCGCAATCCAAAGATAAGGCGTCAACCAGCATATTAGGCCGATTATACAGATTAGAATATCGTAGATTCCCTCGTATTATCAAAGTCTAAATTAAGTGCATGTTTTATGTGCATCTATCAACCATATTCTAGGCTGGAAACTTAAGCAAGAAGAAACTGACAAGGCAAAAAATTAGTGGTGCTGATATATCTCTGGTTTGTGTTATGACAAAAATGGATTTGGTAGCCAACAAGCGATGGTGACTGATAAAATAGCAAATTCCTGTGATGTACATATTCTGTCAGCATATTCTTCTATTCTATTCCTATCTTCACATGATACCCTTGCATTTCTTCGTTGGCACCAAACAGCAGAAATGACATTTCCTTAACATACAAGTTAGGTGAATTAAATTCAAAGCACTTAGGATAAAAAGTTAGAAACTTTGTGACCAAATGTCATGTGCAAGTAACTGAACAATCAAATAAATGTCGAAAGGGTTGGTAGAATTAGTAAATTAAAGCACACACCTTTATGAAAGATCGTTACTTCATTTATTACTCGTTTTCTGTTCTATTCGTACTTCCTCATGTTGATCTTAAAAAAGTACTAGCTAAAACTTGATCGTTGATTCATTCTGATTACATATAATAAGTTTGATATAGGTGAGTTTTTGTTAATTCGACACATCTTATCCGAATTCCGTATTTTACTAACTATGTTGACGTTTCATCTGATGGACCGTTTCAATTCATTTTCAGCAACTCCAAGCACAGAAGAAGACATTTTCCAATTCCATGGGAGGAAAAGAAACGACAATCACAAACACGCTGTCTTCCCCTTTCCTCTGTTATCTTCATAAGTAAATTTTCCATCTCTCATGAAAATTCCACACCTATCTCATTTCCCTATCATTTCAACATCTGAATCAGTTATTTTTCCTATTTTATTCGAATAATTGCATCTTTCTCTGATTTGGGTATTCGTTAGAAATCCTACATGTGATTTGATTAAATGTTTTGTTTGGGTTGATTGGTTTCGAGATTCTTTGCAAGTCATAGCCATGGGAAAACCAACAGGAAAGAAGAACAAGAAGGCGGAAGGCTCCTCGAAGCAAGGCGATGCGCAGGTGAAGAACCAGAAGGCCCATGACAGGACCAAACTGGTCGATGAAGACACGGCTGTCTTCATTGCCATGTCACAGGAGCTGAAAGAAGAAGGGAACAGGTTGTTCCAGAGTCGGAACCTTGAGGGCGCCATGCTCATGTACGAGAAGGCCCTCAAGTTGCTACCTAAGATCCACATCGATGTGGCAGGGCTCAGGACGAATATGGCAGCTTGTTATATGGGGATGGGTATTGGTGAGTATCCGAGGGCGATAAATGAGTGCAATCTGGCGTTGGAGGTTGCTCCTAGGTACAGCAAGGCTTTGTTGAAGAGAGCAAAATACTTTGAGGCTTTGAATAGGTGCGGTTTGGCATGGAGGGATGTTCGCTTCGTCTTGAGCATGGAGCCTAATAATCTCATGGGGTAGGAGATCCTGAAGAAGGCGATGAAGGAGAAGGGTGTCGTCTTGGATGAGAAGGTAGTAGGTGTGGGCTCTGAATCTACTGCACCTAGCATGGAGTTTCTAAACATGGTACGGCGACGAAGGAAAAGCAGAATAAGAAAAAGAAGAAGAAGGGCGTCAAAGTTGAGGAAACCAGCCAACAAAGCGAGGAGGAGAATGCGGCGGATAAATCCAAGCTATGGGATCAAGAGACCAAGGAGAAGGAGTTGAACCTCAAGGATAAAGGCGTCGAAACAGAGGACCTTGAGGAGAAGTCGAACCTAGAGGATAAAGAGGTCGTGCAAGAGCAGGTACAGGTTAAAGAAGAAGTCACGAGGACGGTGAAGTTGGTCCTTGGGGACGATATAAGGTGGGCAGAGCTGCCCACTAATTTTGATCTTGGATTAATGAGAGGCATTGTTCGTGACAGATTTCCAAACTTGAAGGGTGCCCTTGTTAAGCACTGGGATCAAGAAGGTGACCTTATCACGATTACGACAACAGACGAGCTGAGGAAAGTTGTACACAGTTGTATATTGCCGAGGTTGATCCTGATCTAGAGCCAGATTACGCGAGTGATGAAAAAGAAGTCACAGGGTCTCACAGGCATGTCGATAGGAGTAGAGGTGATGATGTGGTCTCCATCGACAATTGGATTGTCCAGTTTGCTGAAATGTTCAAAAACCATGTTGGTTTTGGTTCAGATGCATACTTGAACCCGCACGAGATTGGGATGACACTATATTCACAGGCAATAGAGGACACTACTACAAGTGAAGAGGCACAAGATCTGTTTGACATAGCCTCGGACAAGTTTCAGGAAATGGTGGCTTTAGCATTATTCAATTGGGGAAATGTTCACATGTCAAAGGCAAGGAAGTGAGTGATTATTAAGGAAGAGGAGGTGGATGAATCAGTCAATTCAAAGCTGAAAGCTGCATACGAGTGGGCACAGAAAGAGTACATGAGAGCAAGGATGAGGTATGAAGAAGCCATGAAAATCAAGCCGGACTTCTATGAAGGTCTCCTTGCATTTGGAAGACAACATTTCGAACAAGCTAAGCTTAGCTGGAATTACGCCATAGCAACCAAGGTGGATTTGGAGGCCGGTGCGTCTTCAGAGGTTCTACAACTCTATAACACAGCCGAGGATAACATGGAAGCTGGTATGCACTTATGGGAAGAGATGGAGGAGCGCCGGCAAAATGGACTCTCCAAAGAGGAGAATCAAAGGTCCCAGTTAGAGAAACTAGGACTGGATGCTCTTATCAATGACGTAACAGAAGATGAGGATACAGAGCAGGCTGCGGGAATGAGGTCTCAGATAAATATTTTATGGGGCACCATGCTATACGAACGCTCTATTGTCGAATTCAAGTTGGGACTACCCACTTGGGAAGAATGTTTAGAGGTTGCAGTAGAAAAATTCGAGCTGGCTGGCGCTTCGAATGTAGACATTGGCGTCATGATCAAGAATCATGCTTCCAACCAAACAGGACAGGAAGGTAAAGAGTGCTCAAACATGACCTTTAAAGAGGAAATTTCTGAACTTAAAAAATTGGCAAGACAGCTTATAATACCTTTTGTTTCTCCTGGTAAAAATTGCAGACTTTAGCTTCAGGATCGAAGAGATTGTTCAAGCATGGCATGAAATGTATGATGCTAAAAGGTGCAGATTGGTACTTCATCTTTCCGGCTTGAGCCCCTGTTCCGCAGGCGTCTTCCAAGACTTAATTCCATCTTGGAGCATATTTGATCATCCTGTTGACAATAGTTTGAATTCATGATATACCCTTAAACATCACGTTTTGTACCGTGTAGCCAAAATGCAATATCAAGCAAAATAGGTCAGCTTCAGTTTCCCTTTTTTTCATCAGACTTCTAATATTCTTGCTAGAATACCTTGTAATCTGTATGGCATATTTACCCAACGAATACTGGGAAAGATAAGAACTTCAGTTGTTAAAACAGATCAAGATCTTTTTTTGTGTCTTGTCCTGAAGTTTTTTCCAAAGTTTTGCCTCTGTCTAGCTTTTTCCTTGGTAAAGAATTCAGAATCCTTATAGTCAAATACATTATGGAGTTCACCATATCATTTGGATGGTTCAGCCTATCGGTGAATTTAATTACTCTAGAGGGCAATGCAATCTGCCTTATTATCTCAACAGTGGCATCATTCAGGCAGTCATCAGGAATACTATACACTTGGACATAAGAAATTACTGTTCCCCTGATCTTTTGATACACACGAAACTTTGCAGCGGCTTATAATTTGGCAGATATTTTAGCAATTCCAGTTTCCTCAATTTTAAGTTGCTTTCAATCTTGTATAATTCCCAGGAGCAAATAGTGACTGCAGCCTTCATCTCCATTCTTCACGTTTACATTCTAAAGGGTGGCCCCTTGTCAACCAGCTGATACCATTGCAGGTGCTTTTTACATGGACAGGTTCTGGTCTTATTAACAAGGTTTCTGGTTCAAAGAAATTCTATCAAGATCACTTTTTTCATCATATCGGAGGAATGAGATTGGACTCTGGGTCTAAGTGCTTTCCTTCTTCAAATGCTATTTGGTGACGGTTTATTGAAGGGTTAAACAGATTGCATATGGTCAGGCTCTTTTCGTTTTGGTGGTCATGGATTCAGGATTTGATATGTGATTGAATTGTAAGGCCGTTAAGCGAACAGTTTGAGCATAGCTTTTGGTATTCTTTTTTATATTTCCTGTATAGTCACATAACTGGTAGGCTTGAGGTGTGTCTTCACTCTTCAGTAGTTGGTCGTATCAGTTTCAGGGTTCATGTTAGCACCCTCACTTCACATGTGTGCCTTCTATTTTAAGACTCTGTTGATTTATGTATATTATTATGAGTTCTATGTGTAAAAGTTGGGGTTATTATGTTGTAGTGGAAGTGTGTCTGAAAGGGGGAACTTAGATATTCCTACGTGATTTCAGAATTTAGGAAACTTTGGAATAAATACATGTGCTGTTTTAAAATGTTAACTGATTTAAAGAGCCAAAAGGCCCTTATGAATATGCTTCAACTGAATATTTCTTACACCATGAGTTGCTTATTCTTGTGAAAGTTGATTAACGTGAATGAGCATGATTGATCACAAAACTAGTGATCGGTGAAGCCAGAAATATACCTTAAGTACATGAAAGTCACATGCATGATGTCAAAAATCAATCCGGGAGAGAGCAAGCCAAACAAAAAAAGAAAGACCTCACAAGTGTTTCAGACAGCTTAAAAAAACATCATCAAAGATCTATACCAAAACACAATGAGATTATTCCATGTTTAATCTCATAATAAAAATTAAACACCAAAGAAAGGCAGAGAAAGATGGTAGAAGACTCACCATTTCATGAAAAAATGGTCCAAAGAAGATCCAAATGGGTTATCAGAGAAGTGGCTCATTACCAATGTAGAAATGATTCTCCCCATTAACTTTATGCATCTCTTCGTCTCAATTACAACTAAGCTTTTGACCTAAAAAAGGACCAAAAAGAAGTCAACATTCGAAACAAGCTCAAGCAAATGCTACAAAATTGAAAATTCAAATAAAGTGTGCTTATTTGCTGCAGAGTTTATTCAACTGCACGGCTCTCCCATCTGATGACTGTCATGTTGAATTTGCACAATTCTAACAGTCCTACGGCGAATGTATGATGTCTCCTACTTCACGGTATGCTCCTAACACTCCAAGCAATTCAAGGCTGTGGCTTGAAGGCATCGATCTATGGGGACAACTCATTGGACAAAGCTCGCATCAAGGAAAGCATCCAGATTGAACCTGAAACGATCAAGATGAAACTTGAAAGAGTGTTCTATTATTTCGTGATATACCTATAAAGGTTAACGAAATATCATTTCCTATATTTCGTATATATTATCTTTTATTCAAAAATGAAGTGCTACTATGAAGAGTATAGAGAAATAGGTTTTATAATCAGTTTCTCGAGCTTACTCTTACAAAGCAGTGGGAAAAGATACAAGATCGACGAAGATTCGACCGTATCTGAATTAGGCCATCTTTTGCTTGGTATTCTTATACCAAAATCGACGATGAAACTAGGATTGAAAAGTCATCTCTTGCGATGAAGTTCAAGATTCGAAATAGAAATAGACGATGTAAGCAAAATAGTTCTTAGCGTTGATAAGACTATGGATTAAAAAACAATGACCGTATTAACCATTTGATGATAGGAAATATTGTTTCAAGAGATGCTTCAATTGCAAACAGTTGATTATTCGATTTTTCATGAGTAACCCGAGCAATTTTCCTCCTTTATCCTATCAATAAGAATGGACAGAAGATTATCGTTCTTTAAGCCGTAGTCAATGAATCATATCACCCTTCTATGAAGAACTATTAAATTGAAATCTCCTATTTCTATTTCGAATTTCAACCTTCACAAGGTCTCTATAAACCGTGTTCGATCCTAGTCATACCGAGCAATTTCCTCCTTGAGAGTATTCTTGTTTTTCAACCTGAAAACCCACATAAGAAAAGAAATCGATTAAAAATATCAGCGAAAGAACTCGGATTCAGGGAATGAAAAAAACTTTCAAATGGCACCCAATAGCCCATATTGGAAGGAGATGATAGCCAAGCAAAACAAAACATTGAAGAGAGATCAGGAGAACTTGTAACTAGCCATCTTTGACACTCTATTGCAAACAAACCCTAACAAAACCCTAATTCCCAAATGCTACATCGTTCAACATTGACACCTCGGCATAAATTTCAACTCGTACGAGCAAAATCATCAAAACAATTGCAAACAACATAACGTAACACAGACAATCACAAACACAATGTTGCTACATTACAGCAAAGTGCCCCAAAACAAAACATCGAAAAGAAAAGAGATTAAGAGGGCTTGTTTCCGTACCCCTTCCCCATCGAACTCTTTGAATCAATCTACAACAGCAACGCCGCCGGCGCCGGCGGGCAAACGACTAGAGTTTAGAGAGGAAGGGGTCGAAGGAAGAGGAATGGATGCGGGAAAACAGTTCTATGCCTCGAGATTCGGGAAAAAATCGAAGATTGTTGACTGCGTTTTGCTTTGACAATGCGCAATACTCTGCAATATGTTCAAGAGGGGTTTGTGTTTCTGGTTTCTGGAGTGTTGCCGAGGATCTTGTGACATTTGTTCTGTAAGGTAAGTTGATTTGTCATGGGTGAATAATTGAATGGGATTGTGTGTAGTTGATATTTCATATATCAAGGGATAAATTAATTATTAAAATTTAAATAATATAAATAAAAAATTAAGATTTAATTATTATTTTTTAATTGTAGTTATTTTAATTTTTTTAATCATAATCATCATTTAAGCATTTGACGGACGATGTGTTATTGATATATCTTTTTTCTCCCTTTTATGTATATAGACTACTCGGAATTCAAGTGACATATATCTATTATACTCTATCCGCCCCGATATAAAAATTTATGTGTGTTGAATTTTTATGAAATTTGATAAAAAAATTTTTTTTTATGATATTGGGATGGAGTTTATTGTAGCAGTTGTGAGCTGAGAAAATTGATATACTGTATTGTAATTATTATGAGACATTTAAAAAAAGGATAATTATTTATAAGGCTACGTTTTCAATCTATTTCACTCACAAGGCATATCTTTTTTTAGGTGGAAATGCACTTTTTTTGAATTTTATTGTCTCTTGATCGATTTTCTCCTTTCCCACATCTTCATTTTCGTCTTCCCTTGAAAAGCTGTTTTCTTTTCTTTCAGTTTCTTTTCATCTTCCTAAAACGCATATGTTCTATTTGAGATACAATGATTTTATATAGGAGTAGAACTCAAATAATCCGATGACGTACGTCGTGGTAATTCTTATATTCAAGGATATAACAAAATTTACACAGGCGTACAACTTCCTCGCATCATCAATCAACACCCCACGTCAGAATTACAGTTCGTCGGAATTGTCAAAATTGCAGTACGTCTTCGTCGGAATTGCAACTGTATCCGGTTATACTCCTTCATCGTCAAACAAACTCTGACACCCGATGACTCCAACCCACCATCACCTATCGTCGAAAACGGACCCGAAGACGTCGAGCAAGAACAAACAATTCCCACCCGAAACAACTCCAACCCACCATCGCCTAAAACCTGCAACCTTGTCCTGATCATCACCTTTCCCGAACCTGAAACAACCACCTTCACCCTTACTCGCACGAATTCAGTCCAATTCCCTTTGAAACCATGTCCAGGCAACGTCGACGACGATAAGATGACGATGTTGGACGACAGCGACGACAACGAGAGAGATGGGAGAGATGAGGAGGAGTGCGGAAATGGGGTGAACGACAGAGGCGGCGACGATGGGAGAGATACGAGAGACGAGGAGGAGTGTGGAGATGCGAAAGATATGGAGAAATTTAGGGTTTTTTTGAAATGTATTTATTGAAAGAATCGAGGGTAATTTTGGTATGGATTTTTTTGAAATTTGAATAATGATCTTCTACATAATAAAAATTAATTCATCGTTTTTTGAGTAAAAAAGATTGAAAAAATAGTAGGTAATTATCTCTTTAAAAAAATAATTATTATAATTATTATCAGATAGAGGGAGTAATTCAATATGTTTTCTAAGATGGCCTTACCTAACCCTAGGGGATTTTATTTAGCAATTCCTTATCAACACGGACAATTATTTTTTGATATCTAATATAAGATTTTTTTTTATATTTTGATATCTATTTCGATTTTGACAATTTATACACCTAAATTATAATTAATATTTATAATTTACAAATTTTAATAAATATTAAAATATAAATAAAATTTTTTTTAGATATTTTTGTATAATTTAGCACTTCAGGGATCACAAACGGGATTCCAAGTTAATCACGTTTTAGCCTGGAGTGGTTTGCATCCTGTCTTTCATCCCTTGATTTAACTCTACACGCACGCACACATCACCACTGAAGCAAAGCTCTCAGCTTCTCATCCTCTACACGCAATCTCCAAATCGATTAGGGTTTACTCTCTATTCACAGATCATGGAGAAAGTGAGGAGAGCATCTCATGCGGGTTCATGGTACACCAGCAATCGTGAGTCACTTCCAATCCTAATCTCCTCATACCCTTTTTGAATTGATACCAATGGCAGTGTAAATGGTTTCATTTGAGCTCCTTTTTTTGGGTTTTGTATGTGTGGAGTGAATGATGGATTACTGATGAATCGGTCAAGTTTTGATCTTCTGATTGTGGGATTGTGAAATTTGAAGATTTTGCATGATGGGTAATTGTTGATTGGTTGGGGGATTCGAAGAATGGATTCTACTCTATTGTGGGTAACTTGATGTATGGAATGTGGGAGCTTAATATTTGCCTGAGTCCTTATCCCAGTGACCCTTTTGTGCATCCTGCCTAGCAATAGAATAGCATACCAGGTTAAATTTGTTAGGAAAAAGTCAGTCCCTGTAATGCCACAAAGAGCTGTCCACATAGAGGACCGGTGTACCATAGACTGCTCATGGAAACTATGTTTGAGGACATGAAGGACGATGTAAGAGAGACATTTTGGAAGGTGGTATAGACTGATGAAGCGGAACACTGGGATACGCATGTAAGAACCTGTGAAGTAGTGGGAGATTGCATCCCAAGGGCGGGATTACGTCCTAGGTTTTGGTAGCTGAAGAGATCATGCTGAAGAAAGCAGGTTAGATATTTGTTAAATGGATTTATTGGCAGTGAACCATAGGGAAGAGATAATCTTTTTCCTTGTTCACGTGTCAATGTGTGCGTGTGTGTGACTGAGGTCGGGAAACGTTGAATGATATCTCCCTAGGAGTTACTATGAATGACCAAAGAAATTAGCTATCCTCCATGGCCAGTACGCTTTCTTTCAAAGGCTTTTTTTAGTTGTATGTGCATTTGGACTTTTTTCTTTACTGTCTTATTACCTCTGTTGAGGGTAACCTGAAAGTAATATCTTTAATGTGTTATGATTGTGATGCCATGGGTTATGAATGGTCCTTATGCTCTTTCTTTGCTTGAGCTTTTGATGTGCTTCAAGATTATATCCCCCTTTTGGCAGCAACTCTTTGTTTTGTTCTCTCTTCTCAGCTAGCGAATTAGCAGAAGAACTCGAGGGATGGCTTAAAGCATCTGGCATAGAGAAATCTTCCGACATTAGAGGTGTTATTGCTCCGTAAGTTTATTTGTATTTAACTTCTGTTTATGCAGCTTATAACCTACAGATGACTTTCATATTTGACTTCTCACTGACATTGGAACTACCAGGCATGCAGGATATTCTTATTCTGGCCGTGCAGCAGCCTATGCATTTGGCAACATAGACCCGACTAACATGTGAGATTTGCTATATCCTTTATAATGCCACCAAGATCTTTGACATACAATATGTGTGCTTCAGATATGGAATAGAGGGACATATATCTGTTGGTGGCACCCTTGTCAAGATTGTGTCGCTATGTATCCAAGTCTCAATAAAACTAGTCATCGGCTCTGCGAGATACGACTGTGTACAAAAGCTCCCTCCCTTACAATCCTCTGGACTCTGGAGAGGGATGCATTGTAACTAAGTCGAGTTCCAGAGCAGAAGCAATGCATTTTTGTCAACGCATGTTTTTTTCTTCTTCTCCTAAAGCAGCTTCTTCCTTTATCCCTAATTGTGCATAACATTCTTTGGTTTCAGTAAGCGAGTTTTCCTATTGGGTCCTTCACACCACTATTATACTCCAAAATGTGCCCTTTCTCAAGCCACCATCTACCAAACGCCTGTAGGAGACCTACCGATTGATTTGGAAGGTAGTCTTTGTCGTTCTCATCTTTGAGTTAAAGCATGTGCTTTTTTCTTTCTTTCTTTTTTTGGTTCTTAAGTAGTATTGCCGGTTTATGTGCACAACAGCTACTGATTACCATATTTTAAAGACTTGCATAGATTATAGAAGGCTTTTCTTATCATGGCTTCTGATTCTGGTCATCGACTGGACATGTTTTTTTTTTTTTTCTTTAGAAATAAGCAAAAAGATGCAAACCAGTTGTCTATTGTCAAGCTCTTTCCTCAACTTGACCTGTTCTAAAATTTTCTAGTTTTGTATAGCATTCTCTGTAATTACTGATAAACTAAACTTTTTCCATTCTCATCTATAATTAGTGAGTTAGTTCTGTTGTGTCGCCCCCTTTCATGTTTTTTTGTTTGCGTTCATCTTTCATTGTCATCTTTGTTGAGTTTGTCCCTTTGAATCAGTCATCAAGGAGCTAGAAGCAACTGGTAAATTCGAATCGATGGATCTTGGGGTAGACGAGGCTGAACATAGTATGGAGATGCATTTGCCCTACCTTGCAAAGGTTTTTGAGGGGTAATCTTATCATTCATTTTCTTTTTTTAAATCTGAATCTTTCTTTCTTTTGTTTCTGTGTTAGGTGCTGACTAAACTAAAAACATGCAGGCACCCAGTGAAGGTAGTGCCTATTTTAGTTGGAGCTCTAAGTGCTGCAAGCGAAGCAGTGTATGGTCGTTTACTGGCCAAGTATGTAGACGACCCCAGCAACTTCTTTTCTGTTTCCTCGGACTTCTGCCATTGGGGATCCCGGTAAGTCAAAGAAGTCAGATCGAATCTTTCCTTTGTCCTTCAAAGAGGTGCCGGCTTTCTTATCTTAAAGGGTCCCTTGTTTCCATAATTTAGGTTCAGCTACACATACTATGATGACAAATATGGTGCTATTCACAAGTCGATTGAAGCTTTAGATCGACTTGGGATGGATATCATAGAAACTGGAGATCCAGATCGATTCAAGCAGTACTTGGTGGAGTATGAGAACACAATTTGTGGGCGTCATCCTATTGGTGTTTTCCTCAATGTAAGTTGTGTGGATTTTATGATTTGGAAAGCATGGTTTTGAGCTGCTGCTGTTATTGTTGCTCAAGTTTAATATGAAATCATCTATCAATTTCTTTCTTGTTCTGTTTTGATTCATCATGCGCTGTAAAGTCAGGGTCTTAAAGTGTCATATGTATTCTGGTTGAAATACTGACCAAGGTAGAAAGTAATCAGTTCTAGGTTTGAACTTCTTGAGATATCTTGTTGGCCCTTGTAATTAAATGAATGTCTATGAAGACTTGGATTGCTTGTAATGCATCTGTTATATGATTCCTCAAGTCTGTTGATGGTTGGTTTCGAAGAACATGAAATTTTCTGCTGTTATTTACCTGTTTTGAATTTTTTATTAGATGTTGAAGAATTGCTCGACGAAGATAAAGATCAAGTTCCTTAGGTATGAGCAATCAAGCCAGTGCAAACACAAGAGGGACAGCAGCGTGAGCTATGCATCTGCTGCGGCCAAGGTGGATGCTTGAGGCTTGAAGAAAACCTGTTACGTTCATCTTCTCGTGCATCTCCTTGGTTGTGTGGAGCTTCAGGTTTCTGCTCCTGATTCCAAAATCTCAAGTTATTCAGGAATATTCATAGAAAACACTTGTTTTCATATCGAACTATTGACAAAATTGTTACTCTCTTTCACAACTCCACCCTTTTTCATATGCTATATCGATGCACTTGTGGTGGTGTTGCTGAATCAGTATGGTCATGGAAAGCAAATGGCTTGCAGGTCGATTTACAAGGTTGTGGATAATGGCAATAAGTTTTTTCATGTTGCATAACATGCGAGACGTGATGAGATAACAAACACTTCTCGGTCGAGTTTTTGGTCAGAGTGAATTTCAGAGGTAACAACCAACTATGTCGCCGGAAAGATATGAAACGAGGATATCGATGAGCATAACGGCATTAGCGGTTCCTCCTCATAGCATCTATTTCTAAGAACAGAATTGAATAATGAGCATCACGTAGCGATTTACTGTTCTCTACACGAAATTAATGAGGACTGCTATTACAAATTGACAGTCTACACAACCACCGACAGGTGATTTGCAGAATTAATGTCTCCATCAAGAATTTTTGCCGTTAGGAGAATCCAATGCCCTCTAGCTAATCTAACGGTCCTAATTCGTCCCGGCAGTACTTTTGAGCAGGATCATATTGTGTCACTTTGTCATTATCATATCAGTACTACTCCTTGTTACAATACTATGGTCCATGGATATGGTTTTATTAAATCAATCAATCGAATTTTTTTATATTATTTAATAATCGAAACAGTAATTATATTATTTATTATGTATTTTAATATATTATTTTTTATTAATAAATATTCAGGATTATAATTCGTGACATATATATGTTTTACGAAAAATTTATAAAAAAAATATCGTTTATTCGTCTCACGAATCATTTATAATATCATTATTATTTTTTATTTATATGAATACAAAATATAATCTTTTTAAAATAAAAAAAGTAAAAAAAATATGTTCAGTTCAACGTATGATTCACACTTGCGCGTTACTCTTCGTAAGTTCTTTCCGTTTGGAATCATAGCAGAAGATGCCAAAAGCATCAAACTCAGCTTATGATTTACAAGCCCCAAAAAAACCATGACATGAAAGCTGGTCAAGAAGTCAAAGTCCCCCAAAACCACACCAGCCCACAAAAAAATCCCCAAATCGGAAACCCTAATTTCTCATTCTCTCTCTCTCTCTCTTTCTTTCAACCACATCTCATTTTCCCCAATTCGAGCATCACACTCTTCACTGTGTGTGTCTCTCTCTCCCCCTTTTCCAATTAGTTGAAATATGGAGAGTGTGAGCGTGTGCTCGAACGCGGTCGTTTTGGAGGGGCTAGTGGGTGCTGCAGTGGAGGCAATGGTGGTTGAAACCCTCGCCGCTGCGGCCAAGTGTGTTGCTTTGCTGCAAAATTTGGTAGTTTTCTCAATTTGCTGTTGCTTTATTGGGAAATTTTGTTGGATTTGAGTGCTTTGGTGAGTATAAGCATGATTTGAATTGTTTCCATTTTTATGGTTATCTGCTGTTTGTTGAGAGTGTGGGATTTGCTGGAGAATTTAGAGAATTCGGAGAAATTGGTTCTCGTATTGGGTTATATTTGTGCTGTTCAGTGCAGTTTTATGCTTGGAGATCTGACAAATTGGTGGTTTTTTCTTTCTTTTATTCGATGAATTGTGAGAAATTAATTATATTGCAGTTCATGACCAAGAGTTGAAAATTTGTTCGAAGCCACTTTCTAGGACAGCTAAGGGGTGGGTTTGGGATCTGCTTATGAATTTGGGTTTTAGGACTATGAGTTGGTGCTATTTTCGCTTGATTTGCGCGTGCTGGCTCAAAAGTTAGGTTAGCGTTGGCTTCCAACTGAAGGAATATTTTGATAATGGATTCGTGAAAGCGGAAAGGTGTCGTGACTTTATACCTATCACAATTTGTTTGGTAAGGAAGAGGAGCTTTGCTTTTGAAGAACTTTTCGCCAGGGCTCGTGTTCCTTCTTTTCTCCATCCAAATCAAGATTATAAGCAGCGTCATATAGGTCACATCGAGATAGGTATAGAGTATCGAAGTCCTGTTTTTGGGTATCGGGTATCGAGTATCGTATCGTATCGTATCTTTACGATGTTAATAATAGAAATACTATATCGTAAGTGATTTTATGCTAACAAATAAGTGTTTTTAACTCTTTCTTTGAAAACACTTACTCAATTACGCCACTAACTTAGGAATGAAACATTCCAGTGGCTAAATTGAACCGCAAGTGTGCAATAACTACTCCAGGCGATGAGTTAGAGAATGAGACTAGACAACGATTTCGGAATTAGATCTTATCTCTTCCTCATCGATTAGAGCTCTCTACTTATTTTTTCCCACCTTCTCAAAGGAGACGATGCATATTTTGTTTCAATTAAGTTATAATTCGCTCTTTTATTTTCCTCTTAGTTTTTTTTCCGTAGATTTTCCTATTGATGTGTATCGTTCATATCGTATGTGTCGTACGATACGCTTTGATACGTATCGATACGCCCAACACACCAACGATACATGTTGATTTTCGATACATCATATAGATACGTATCAATAACCTTATGTATCATATCGTATTATACGTTATGTATGTCGTACGATATTGACTACTGTGAGCAGGGTTATCAAGAATTTATGTTTCGATGCCCTTAAATTTATCTGCTAAAACTGATTAGCAATATGAATTATTAAACATTTAAACAGCTCTTAGCACTGAGCTTTCCAATCCAAACTTTTAGAGGGTGTTTTAATGGACTTTTAGAACCTTTCAAATAGTGTTCTGAGAACACTGCTCCATGTTTTTTGGTATCCATTAAAGCTAAGGAATAGCATAATTTGAACATTGAACGATGTGTTTCCAGCAATCTTCCAGTCATCTCCAGCTTGCCCTGAAAAAAAGAACTCCCACTATCCATCAGCTGATTGGCAAGATCCCTTTGAGGCTCTAACTAGCCACTTTCCCTATTCTTTTGCATCTGACTAAACATATTTCCTGTAAACCTCCAGTCACACTAGCCACTTTCCCACTATCTTTTGATTTTTCTTCCAATTCCATATTTCTAGGAAGATTTTATCGTTTCGTTAGTTTTCTTATTTAAAACACTTGTATGTTCAACTTTGGATTCATTCAGAAATAAACACTTTTACAAATTCATTCTCTTAGTTCGTGGACTCTAGTTTACTCCGTGGATTCGAAATCGGAACCGTTCAACTAGTACGATAACTAGTCACTTGCGCCTCCGTTCTGCGTCATTTGGTATCAGAGCCAGATTGCTTGTTTCAAATGGCTACTAATGCGAATGAAGGTGATGTAACTCTAGAAGACGTCGTCCGCCATCTTGATGCGTTACAAGTGGTGGTGGAGAATTTGAGCGTGCAGGTCAATGGTAATCAAACCGCCAACGAGAAGAAATTTGAGGACCTGAAGGTTCGGATTGACCAAGTCTCGCACCCGGAACCTGCTGACTATTGGAATTTTGCCCAAGGAAATGCTCAAAATCAAACCGATGAAGCAGATGTGCTGGGATCAATTGATGCTCGAGGTCAGCGGCAACCAATGAGGCCTGGTAGCAACCGATATCGTCAGAATCCTTTATATGGTGTGGGTTCAGAAGATGATTCGGAAGAAGAGGTTGGCTATGCAAGGTTCAGAGGAGGAAGACGACATCAGGAAGCCGAGGAGTACCAGCTAAAGGCAGATGTCCCTAGCTTTAATGGAAACTTGTCGATTGAAAGCTTTCATGGATTGGTGCTATCGCAGAACCTATTACTGAATGTTTGAAGAAAGGCAAGTTCAAGTGGGGAGAAGAAGCACAGAAGGCATTTGATCTGATCAAGGAGAAGCTTTGTCGTGCGCCGGTTTTAGCACTTCCAAGCTTTGAGAAACTGTTTCAAGTAGAGTGTGATGCTTGCGGAGTAGGAATAGTAGCTGTTTTATAGCAAGAAGGATGACCCGTTGCATTCTTTAGTGAGAAACTCAATGAAACTAGACGCAAATGGAGTACATACGATCAAGAGTTTTGTGTTGTGGTTCGGGCTCTCAAGCATTGGGAGCATTACTTGATTCAAAGGGAGTTTGTGTTATATACAGATCATTAAGCACTGAAGTTCCTAAACAACCAGAAGCATTTAGACCGTAGACATGCTCGATAGATGCCGCTATTGCAGCAATTTTCATTCATTATTAAGCATAAATCTGGACAGCAAAACCGCGTTGCTGATGCTCTTAGCCGAAGGGCAAATTTATTGGTGACCCCATCACAGGTGCTTGTCGGATTTGATTGTTTGAAGGAAGAATACAGTTCTGATGAGACTTTATGGAGATTTGGGACAAATGCAAAACAAAATAATCTGCTGGTGAGTTCTACTTGATGGAGGGGTTTTCATTCAAAGAAAATCGCCTTTGTATACCCAGAACTTCTCTTCGAGAAAAGCTTATTATGGAGGTCTTGGTGGACATTTCGGACGCGACAAAACGATTGCTAGTCTTGAAGAGCGATATTATTGGCAACAGTTGAAAAGAGATGCTGCAATGCTCGTGCGAGGTTGTTAAGCTTGTCAAGAAGGCAAAGAACAGGCTCCGAACACCGGTCTTTACACTCCTCTTCCGATACCCGAGAATATTTGAGAGGATTTGACAGTGGATTTCGTGTTGGGGCTTCATCATATTCAACGAGGGGTTGATTCAGTTTTCGTGGTAGTAGACAGGTTTTCGAAGGTGTCTCACTTTATACCTTATCGAAAGACTTCGGATGCGTCTCATATCGCTCGGTTGTTCTTTCGTGAGATTATGCGTCTACATGGGGTTCCAAAGACTCACATCTGATCGTGACACGAAATTCGTGAGTCATTTTTTGCTCATGGAAGATGTTTGGCACTACTCTGAATCGCAGGACCACTGCCCATCCTCAAATGGATGGTCAATCAGAGGTAACTAATCGAACTCTTGGCAACTTAATTCATGGCATTTGTGGGGATCAGCCAAAGCATTGGGATTATGCACTACCGCAAGTAGAATTTGCATACAATAGCGTTGTCCATAGCTCTATTAGGAGGTCATCATTTTCTGTTGTTTATGTGTGGGTTCCAAGACATGCGGTGGACTTAGTTCGCCTCCATAAAGTGCCTGGTATGAGTGTAACAGTTGAAGCAATGGTTGTGCAAGCTCAGGCAGTGGGAAAAAGGGTTAAGAAGAAACTCGCTAAATCAAATGCTAAGTACAAGCTGGCTGCTGACAACCATAGGCGTTCGAAGGTGTTCAAGGAAGGGATATGGTTATGGTGTTCTTGAGGAAGGAACGATTTCCTGTGGGTAGCTACTGTAAGTTGAAGCAACGCAAGTATGGACCTTATAGAATTTTGAAGAAGATTAATGATATGTCTATGTGGTAGATTTGCGTAGTTCATTCGGAATATCATCATCTTTCAACGTCTCAGACTTATACGATTATCATGGAGCTGCGTCTTTGTATCCACAACGTAACTCTGAGACAAGTTCTGTTTAAATGGAGTCAGCTGGATATATTTCTGCTCATGCCCTATACGTTTTCTGTTTGTTTGTTTTTTTTTTTTAAGTTTGTTTAGATTTGATTAGTTTGAGTATTTTTGATTTTTTTTTTCAATTCCATATTTCTAGGAAGATTTTATCTCGTTAGTTTTCTTATTTAAAACACTTGTATGTTCAGTTTTGGAATCATTCAATAATAAACACTTTTACAAATTCATTTGTGCACTCGCGTTCACTCCGTGGATTCGGAACCACAACCGTTCAACTAGTACGATAAGTAGTAATGCTAGAACCTTGAGGTCTATCGTGCTTATCTTGTTTCTCTGTGTCGAACCTTCAGGTCAGGGGTGAATACAGCGTCGAGCCCCTACAATTAAACATTAGCTGGTTTGTATAGCTACACCATTTGCTTAGCTCCCTGATGTTTATTTTGTTTGGATATTGTTTATGTATATCTATTCATTGCGGTTTTTTATATTTTAATTGAAATTGCATGGCTGCAATGATGACCATGAAGTTCAAAATTTCCCAGTTTTTCCGGCCATATATCTAAACCCATTTCGTCTTTGTGCTTTAATCTTTGTGAGTTAGGTTCTTTAGTTCGCTTATCTAACCTGAGTTATTGATATCTCTAATGTAATGGATGAATTTTGTGAGTCATTTCTATTGAAAGCTGAATCCTCTCTGTCGTCTGCATCAATTGTGATATGTTCCGTGGGAACCTTTTTTTTTTTTTTTCTTTTTATCTCAGATGGGAACTTTCCCAAGTGGTGGTGATGTGCTGCCAGTGGAACCTGGTCCTTTTGAATGGTGAGGATGTAGATTGCAAATTATATGTTTGTCTTGCTGTTTAGGCTTATGATTATCAGAACTAATGCTTCTATTCACCATTTAGGTTTCCTTTTCCTGTGCTCAACGGGGTGAAGCATCCTGCCCCTGAGAATAAAGATGCCGATGAGGAAGATGACGATGAGGAAGATGAGGAGGAAGGAGAAGAGGAGGCTGGAGATGAGGACGATGAAGGTGCTGGAGATGGTGGGGCAGGCAATGAGGATGAGGAAGGGGATCTGGAGGGTGCACCTGAGGCAAATGGAGACGATGAAGCTGGAGACGAGGATGACGACGACGATGAAGACAATAATGATGAGGAAGATGATGATGACGACGACGACAATGATGGTGGAGAAGACGAGGAGGACGATGAAGAAGAAGAGGAAGAAGATGAAGATGAAGACGAAGACGATGAAGAGCAGCCACCAGCTAAGAAAAGGAAGGGTCAGTAGTGGACGATGTCGTCCTGTAGTTTCTATCGTGTTGGGGTTAGAGTGTTAAGGTAGTAGGGACTTCTAAACTACTATATGAGGATCTGTCTTCGGCGAACCATGTGTAAGAATCGAAGCATTGACGGATGTGTCGATCTCCTGTTTGAGCTTTACAATCTGAGACACAGTTTATTCGCTCTTAGGAGCTGCAATTGCTGCTATTTGACCAGGCACTTCCGTGACTGTTATCACTAATTTGTGTCTGTTAGTAGATGACTTCTGAGTTCCAACGTTTTCCGCAGCTCATTTTTGTCTGATCATGCACATTCTCGACCGTGATAGAACGGGAGAGCCCCACGGTGCGCCTGAATGTTCTTGCAGGATACCTCAACAACCAGGGAACACTCACCCAGCGTCAGTAGTCCAAAGGTCAGGATAATTGCCTTCCAAGCAATAGATCCGGGTTCGATTCCCGGCTGACGCAGCATTGTTCAACTCTCCTTTGTTTTTGTTTTTTTTTTTTCATTTCCGAATACAAAATACCCTCCTGTTTTTACATCTTTGTATTGCAGTTTGCAGTTTCCCCGATCGGGTCTAGGACGACATAGGGAAACAAGGCAGATAACGAACAACTAATTGCTTAAACGTGACACCATAAAGTAGATCTGTAGCCCCTGGACAATATCAAAGCGAGAAGAGCATCAGCATACAAGTATTCAGAGCGCTATTGTGCACACCATTATCGACGCGCAGAATTTGAAGTACAATAGATATTAGATTATCAAACGGTGTAATGCCAACAGCCATGAAGAATCAGCCATAATGTTGAGTGCATGCTCATGTTGGAACAGAGAAAAGCATGATCTAAGTAACAGCTGCATAAACTCGAAACTCTGAGTTTTGCTACAAAGCAGACAAGATTATAGACTTAGATTGATCTTAATGTGTGTTTGATATGCCGAAGCACAAAACCAACACAAATCGAACAAGAAAGTCATATTGCTAGTTGAGATTCTGCTGTCAATCTGAAAGAATCATGACCAACACTGACGACAAACTCTTGCCGAATCATATCATTAAATCAAAGAAAGCAAACACCAGAATCAAAGATTTCTAACTCCAAAGAGTTTTCATTTATTGAACATCAAAGCTTCATAACATCATCAGAATTCATCTAAACTTTCAGCCTACAGCTTAACATGAGTAAACACTAGCATAAACATCCTTCAAGATCCCCAATTCAACTATCTATGCATCTAATTCAATGAACCACCACCACATAACCTCAAAGGAACAACACCTAAATCTACAAGCTTCACTGAAGTTGCTAAATCTGCAACACCTGTGGACTCTATACAGCAACCCAAAAAGCCAGCCCCCAACTACGACCAAACAAAACCCAAAGCTACACAGATTTGAATCTGAATCGCCAATATGCAAGCAAGCAAGCTGCAGCACACCTTTGAGGAACCCTTTTTGATGTCCCTGCTGAAAAGATAAAGAGGGAAAAATCAAAGGCCCAAAATCTCCCAGGCAACAACTGCACCACACACACACACCATCATCATCGAACGAATACCCAAGTCAGTCAAGTGAAGTCATCATGCAGTATTTTTCTGAGCTCGGTGGCAACTCTCTCATCGTCATCAACCCTTCTCTTGGCAATCATCCCCGGCATGAGGAGAGAGCTCGGGGGGCCGAGACGACTCCATGAAACCAGAACCCGCATAGAACCCATTCATCATCATCACAGCAGATCCAAATCCCCCTTTTCTTCTTCCCCCTTTCGACGTCGACCCAGTTGGGATCTGAGTCGGAATCGAAGTCTGGCTGGCATCATCGTTCAACTTCTCGCCGCGTCTGAGGATCCTGATCTGACCCATTAGGAGGAGACGTGGGCTTGGAGGGCACAGTGGGGGCCGGAGGTGGAGGAGGCGAAGGGGTGTGGTGGTTGCGGTTGCTGCTGCGGCGGCGAGGAGGGTTGACGTGGCGGTGGAGTAAGTCGTCGGGGAGGAGAACGGCGACGGCGCCCATGTTCACTGACTGGCACTGCCTAGCTTGGTTGAGAAGAGATCTGAGGAGGAAAATGAAGAAATAATGGAGAAAAATTGGAGAAGAGATGGATGCAGGCAGGGTTATTTATTTATTATAGGGAGAGGAGACGTGTGAGTTTGTGAAATGTGTGTGAGAGAGAGAGGGGGGAAAGGAGGTTTGAAGAAGGTCGGTTGAGGGTTGCAAAAGTCGAGTAGGATAACTATTGAGGAGAATGGAACAGGCGTTTTTTCCAGTTGTGACCAATTGTTAGTTGCTTGAGATTTGGTTCAACACGCTTCAAATTTTATATTCACACGCTGTTTCTTTTTCTCCAATTGGTTTCCTAATCCGTTTTCTCCTATCGGGTGTTTCATGAAAGACGATGATGATGAAGAGTCCATGGATTGAAAATTTTGGTACATCAGGTTAAGTAGATAAGAACTTTCGTGTTATGAATGTGGGTGATCATTCTTAGATGGCGTAATCTGACAACTTATTTCCATACATATTGCACTAGTTTACCAAGTTACCATAAATTTAACAGCTTAAGTTTATCAAACAACATTAGTAAATCATGGTTCAATCCCAAATTAATTAAGAATCACTCAGAGGTTACTATCCGCATGAGCAAATACGGTGAAGAATCACTTATGAATCCTACATCAAAATGATTTCGCTTCTTGAAACCGGAGGAAGAGAGTGAGTAAACCATATCTAAGAGAAACCGCCACAGATTAACGCGCAAAGATTGATTCATGTTATTGCTGCAGACAACATCAATGAAAACCAGATTACAACTACAGACATCCCATCAAAACTAACGATAATTCCATTTCCAACAAAACCAAGTAGACAGGAGAGTTTCTGCCTCACTTTCTTACCTGCTCGACGACGTATGTTTCAATCATGACTCAGGTTGAACCAGGTCAGACTAAGTCGAATTCCAAACCACCATTGGTTTATTTACATAAAACATAAACTATATGGGTGAGGCAGAGTATATCATGTGCACCTTGAAATCACTGGAGATTATCCATGAATCACCACGATTATGCCAAACAATAACCAATACATACAAGTGGAAAACTAAACCCTTAAACACAACTGGCACAACCTCAAAATGAGGATCGTATTTGGTCTAACACCACCTAAACTAAACAATCATATCCACCGGTTAGTCCAGGACTTAAAATAGAATACATTTTATCTCACGACTCCATTGATAGGGCTTAAATCAAAAAAAGAAAAAGGCTTGGGTTCTAGAGAAAAACACACCTGCTCGTGGTGACCAATGTTACTGAAATAAGGGACTGAAAGGGATCAGATTGATAGAAGGGAAAAAAACCATTACCTCGCATCAGACCAAGCAGGCGAAACAGAATAACTAATCCATGCCGGCACAAGGGTTATCCACGACACTAGGAAATATAGAGAAGACCAACTGGACTATTCTGATATTCCTCTAGCAACTAAACAAGGTGTAAGGTTCCTGAACGTTATCTCCATATTGAGACTTGCATATTTCAGCAAGCACAATTGACATGAACAAACGCACCGAGAAGGCCAGAACAATAGAAAACACGAGTATACAGGCGCTTTGACCTGACAACAATACCATATAATTTTTATTAAAGCTTACGATGTGGACAAATAGTAACTCCAAGAACCAACATGAATAAATGAACAAAACGAAAGCTCAATTAGACAAAACATAACCAAGTGAGTGACACTTTTACCCACACCACCAATAAGCAGGCGCCGAGTATATAAGTTGATCTTAGAGGATACAAGATAGAGCTGAAAAGAAGATTATGTGCAGGTCTGGACACAGAACCAAACCAATAAAAACAAAGGGAAACCAAGCAGAACTGGATTTTGAAAACTACCTCAAATATCAACCAAAAACCATCCTAACACAAGGAGACAGCAGTTTAGATTAATCCCGCTACAAAAGCAATGGATTTCCCTCATGGCTTTAAAACAAGAATGAGAGTTGATGAGACAAAGTGACAATTTCGTAGGTAAAGTTTACGAAGGATATGAATGCAAGACCCTGAACTATACTAGTTTGGGATAGAGGAGCAGAAAACCAATGCCAGGTTGAAGCCCGACCAAGTCATTTGCAACGGTCATATCAACTGGACTATATCCTTCCTGATCAGGTTATAGAATACTTTACTTCAAAACTTCCTAAACAGAACAAGTGAGAATAATTCAGAACTTCATTTCACATCACCTTTGAATGCAGTAGCAGGACACCGACAACCTATTGAACTACTGATGTGTATTGTGTAACAGCTTTCACCCACTTGTATTTTTTCAGCATAGTATCGTATCAAGGGTAAAGCTTAACACTTCCCCCCAGGCAACAGACGGACACCACCCCAACATTCACGGTACAGGCACTCTTTCGGCCAGAATAACCAAATTCCCAGAGTTCAGATTGTTGCAAGGCCGAATATTGCAACAGCATGCCAGCATCAGACCTAGCAAACCAATGTCGCTAGCCTACACTTACACAAAAAGGCTTATCCAGAACACTCACATATCATATAGTACATAGGTAACCTTCTATGATCATCCCATCAACTAAATAAGGTAACAAGTAATCCAAACATAGTCTGAAACATGGGAACTGTTTCTACTTTCGAGGAAGTATGACTAATACAAAACGAAATAATAAAACCCTAGGCAAATGATCCCGACAAATTGGGGGAATAAAAACTGAATCTTCAGTAGGAACACCAAATAAAGTGCGCACCAAAATATTCATTCATTCATTCATTCAACAAAAGCATGATCCATATCTTTTGATCTCAAAAGAAACATCAAAACCATCAAAATACCAGTCGAAAGTTGCATTCTAAAATTCCAACGATTCATATTCATTGAAAAGTAAAGCTCACAACACTACATCAAAACCCAAGATAACCAGCAAGCAAGAACCTCAGAAGCCGAGCTTGGTACGCCTCCAGTGCCTACGCTTCGCATTATACCTACAACAAAACAACCACCCTCAAACACATCAACACTCCTCCGATCACAACAGAATCATAGCACACGAAGGGCGAAACGCGTTGTTTTGATTACCTGATGGTGTTGCCTGTGCGCATGCGAATCCAGTACGGGATTGGACGATTCTGCCTCATCTTCTTCGCCAGCTTCTTCTTTATCATGAACGTTTTGTGCGACGGCTGCCATCGATGAATTCAATTCACACAAAATTACATTTCTCAGTGATCGGAAAAAAACACGATGAAGAACAAATCGAAGAAGTGAGAGCTGACGGAAATCACCATTTCGAGAAACGAGATCGGCGGCGGAGGCGGAGAAGAGCTCGAGCGAAACCCTAGAAATGGCGAAGCGGAGAGGTGATTTGGCGAATTCGCGGTTTTGATGTTGGGAAGTGAGGGGCTTTTGCTGGTGATGGGCTGCAAGAGATGGTGTGGGCTTTGGCCCATGCTTTTGGTCCAATATATGTGGCCCATGTAAGATGAGCTTGAGTCCAAGGTGGTCTTAAATTTCATGTGAAGCAAGCAAGTACTTGTAAAGGGGACACAGTTTTACAAATAGATAAAATAACTGTAAGCATTGAATGCATTTCATGGTGAATGTCGTGCCGTGAAAGCGATGGGCATGTTGTGATCCCAACATCAATCTGAATGGGAGCAGTAACTAACTAGAAGTGACACACAGTGTTCCACATTTTGAGAAGGAACTGAACGCATCACATGCCAAAACAACGGGCTGAGGGACATTTGGTATTGCTGTTAAAACCGTGAAAATCAAAATCAATAACACAAAAATAGAAAACTAATAACGAAAATCAAAATTATTTTATACAAAAAATAAAATAATTTTGTATGAATGAGATACTAAATATAATATTCGGATGAAATAGAAAACAGAATCTGAAAATCATTTTTTTTTTAGTTTTCTATTTTCTACTTCCGCTTCATCCGTTTTAAAAATAATAATCAGAAACAAAAAACTTCTGTTTCATCCGTCAGTGAAACGAAAACATAAAAACAAAAACAGAAAGATTACCAAACAAGCCTCAAACTCAACCTCAACCTCAACCTCAACGATCCTCTTATTTGGACAATTGACTCTTTTAAACTTCTCTGGTCGTAGAAAACCTCATAATATTCTTACTTTTTTGGTATGAATGTCAATCTTCATGGGTTTGTAACACGAGTTATGATCATCATCTCAATATTACATATATTATTATGTAACATATATGTCAAGAATCTTCTATAAAACATTAGTGGAGCTGATGATATTAGGAGACCTAATATTGTATGTATGTTGTTATCATCGACCCATGTTTTTCTTTTTTTACTCTCCTCTGTGTGATACGAAATAGAAATGACGACACACATCAAAGATAAGCAACATGGCGTGCATATGCACGAGTCTAACTACCTAGAAGGTATCATAGTCTACTATTTGCACATGGAAAGGAAAGGGAAGGAAACAAACCAAGGCCATATTCATTGCATTGAATGAAGCAAGCAAAATATACTTGTGTGTATGCTATTCGCACATGCTCCTCGGAAATTCCATTACACAATAGAGGGAATAATATATAGTCAATGAAAGACAGTGCATTCAATATAAACGAACACAACTTTGGTAACAATAGGTAATCAAATATGTTCCATCGAAACTTAATCACGTACACAATGATCTCATGAAGCGCTTCAGTCCGTCATTCTACGAGTCTACTATGTTGCAAAGATACCATCTGATGCTTAAGAAGATCGTGTGTCCAATACAATTAATACGTTGTGTACGAGACAATGGCATAACCTGAAGTTTTCGGTTACATATAACTACTATCTTTTGTATGTATGAGTATGTTATGATGGTCCAGGTTGAATCAGACCATAAATCAGTTAATTTGCCATGCGTGCATGATCCAAAAATAACTTCAAGTATAGTTATATGGTATGGGAAGGCACTTTCTGTCCACATGGGTTAGCAGTTGGGCTTCTCCTCCCCTAAACTGCCAAACAAATGCCATATACAGTTTATTTTTTGTCCTGGACCAACTACCTCACATGTTCCTCTGATTGATACAATGCATTTTGTAATGTTCAAGAACATTGGTGCATTAAATTCGGACTAGAGTCGTTGGTCAACCATAACACAATAGTGTATACTTGAACATGTATATTGCGAGGTACTCAAACCTTGAAAATATGTTACACTAGGATGGCTCGCGAATGCACAACTCAATAGCTACAAACATAACCCCTAGTTTGAGCGGATATGCTAGATGTATAAAACATCGGGCACTCTGCATAGTTAAAGGTTAAATCGATGATGAGCAACACTTTCCTCCATTATAATATAAGGATTCGAAAAATTTCGTAAAATTTAATTTCATGATAATTAATTTAAATAATAAATTATCGTACGTTATAATTTATTTTGCGGGGTTAAAAGAATTGTTTGATTATATAATTGGAAAAGAATACAAAATATGAATGGAATGCAACCCTAATACGCAAATATAAAGAAATACGATATTAATACGAAAATATCATATTTATACGAAAATGACCTAAACCTAATTTTAACACTTATTTTTCTTTATGTCAATTTCTACTCCACCTAAATTAAATTAATTATCCATCAATTATCCACTAAATATCCACTAATTATCCACTAAATACACACTAAATATCCACTAATTTTTCACTCAAACTATTTTAATTGATTTAATTTTTTATTAATACTAGCTCTCTTTTCCTTGAAAATTCCTTACAAACATAACACAAAACACTTCTTATATTAGAGTTAAGCAAGAGAGAGAAGAAAAAGAATTTAAAGAGAAAAGAAGAAGGTAGATGGTAAGACGAGTACGACGAAGATCCTTCACCGATATTAAGAGAAAGTGATCATTCTGATTAAAAATTTTGTGAAAAATTATACACTATTTGATAAATTCTGATATTAATATATGTTGAATCCTCATGTCTAGTTTCTAATGAAGTTATTAAATCATGATTCGGAGTTGAGGTTCTTAAGATATAAATCAAAATATACGGATATCTCAATCTATAAAAAACCGATTACAAAGATGACTTTGTGCCTTGATATGAAATTATATAGTAAGATATATAAGATAAGTCTTATATCACTGAAAAAATATGAAAATCTAGCTTCTAGAATAGTTTACAAATAATTATTTAGAGTTATATGTAAAGAGTTATAAACGAATTAGTTAACTAAGGTCAAACAGTCTGAACTAACAGAAAATATAAACTTAAACTAATTAACTACTATTATTGATAAGGTTTTGTGATGAAACTTTAATTCACTGGAAAGATTATGAAGTGTAGTGTATGAATAATTTTACGTAATATTTTTTGAAGTTGTATATAAGAAGTTATATATTTAAATACGTCGAAAGATCAAGTTGGACAGAATCTAGGACACTCGTCTCAGAGATCGGGAATCTCACTTCAAAGGCCGGAAAGGTCGTTTTAGAGACTGAGACACCTGTTTCAGAGGTCGGGATACTCGTTCCATAGGCCGGGATACACGTTCCAAAGGTCGGGATGTTCATGCCGTCTTAGAACCTTCTGGATCAAGAATAATCGTTTTGATCCCAAAACAACTCCAAATATTCACAAATACCTCTAATGATATTCAATATATAAAATCATCATCATAGACAATCAAAATAAGTATCAAAAGCTTTTACAAAACTAAGCATCACCTCATAATATTAATACGATGGTTTTTTTCATGAAGTACGTATGAACAAACATTTATAAGAAAATATATTAACAAGTGAATCCTATTATATTATAGGACTTGGAGACGTCGCTCGTTGAGACATAAAGGATAAGTTGAGTCTGTGTGTGAAAAAGTTACAATAAGAAGATAACATTTGGATTTATTGTGTGTGACGATGCGTATTATTATACCGTGAGTATAATAATATACATTAAAATTTATGGACGTAGTCACTCAATGTGACTGACATAAAATACTGACTTCAACTGACGTGTGTCGTGATAAGATGATGTGTGTATTTGTGTAATACATTAATTGTTGCTATAAAGAGAATGAGTGTGTGAAAGAAGTATAAATCCATAAATTGATGAGATAATTACATGATATAAAACATAAAGATCGTTGTGTCTAACGTTTGTGTTATACAGTGATTTGATGACGATATTTTTTATCGACCCTGTGAGATCATTTTGGAAGGCGAAAAACTCACTGCATGAGATCTTTGACTCCGATTTGGCTGATCCTCTTTCGCGGATATCCCTTTTATTAAAGCTTGATAAGTTGAAAATTGAATAAGCCTCGTCAAGAACACAATTATAACACTAAGGGTATCTATTGTCTCTCTTTATTGTGTTTTTAAGATGATAATTGTGAATGCCGGATTGGTATGATAAATTCTAGAATGCTGAAATTCTCTTTTCTTTTTCTATCTTTTTCTCTCGTGTAACCCCTGATAAGGGGACCGACACGTTATTAAACTCATGTGGCTCATGATTATTATTTTTCTGTATTTTTCTCTTCTCGGTATTTTCAAGAGTTAGAGACGACGGACAGATGTGATATAGGTTATGGTGCTGATATGCATCTACTGTATTATGGTTTATGAACTAAGTAAAATATGTAATAAATGAAAAATTTTCGCTGTATTTAATAATATTATTGGTTATATCTAAGTGAATTTTATTTACTTCTATATCTAAACCGGTTAAGTAATTTTTGCCTAAGTGGGATGTTGGGATTCAGCGACAATGACATCATTTGTATTATTATGTATTAATATGTTATAAAAAATTGCGATGTACACATGTGGTCAGGTTTCGATACTTTCTGAAGACTTCATAGAACACTCTTTCCGTACTATATGTACTAATACGAATCATAATATTGTATTAATCTCGTCTTTCCTAAATATATATTTGACGAGATTATCTTGATTATTATCTTTATCTTTTTTATTGATAAAATAGTTTTAAGACAATGATACATTATTCTTCATTAACAAAGATTCTTTAATTCAATTTATAAATTAATCAAGGTCTAAGGATTCCTCTCACTGTACCACAAAAAAAGTCATTCCTTCCGTTCGGTTTATTTTACAACATTGTATCATCACTGTATTATTCAATACGTATTTTGTGAGGTTTGTTATTCGTTTTAACGACATAAAAAATTATGTCAGTGGTCCATGATTGAAGTACATAACTTAAACTATCATAATAATTTTACGTAAAACGATGTTTGATCGTCCCGCAGACGATTCGTAATTTGAATAACTTTATTATTTATCTAATGCAATGCTACAAAATAAACGGGTTGGAGGGAGTAATATATTGACATTTTGTTTTACGCTAATTGTCAAGAAGAATTGAGGTGATTATATAAGGGATTCAACATATCACGTTCATATCATAAAACAATCTTTCTAATATGAATTTAATAGAAAAATTTTATTAGATGTAATTTTGTTCTTTCGATATCCTTCATTTGACGGGTAATGAGTTTAGTTGCTTTTGTTCTGCATTTATTTATCTTTACTTGATCTTGACCCATTCAGTCCTTCATCTAGCAGGAACAGTCTTCATCCATGTGTTTCCCCCCTTTAAATAGCATCCATTGTTTTCTAGATTACCATTTTTCGGGTGGTTAAAAATTGCAGACTAAAATATTTGGATTAAAGTTTCCACAAGAAAACAAGCAGACTGATAGTTGGATTCTTGCCTGATGGAAAACGAGCACATGAGTGTGATCATGGCCATGTGAAGTGAACTTACCTCACCTTTTGAAAATTGTTTCCCCTCATCAAACTTTTCACTTTATTAATCATCACTCAACCTATAGCTTAATTATTCCCCTAAATGCATGAACCAACAAACAAACATCAACAGAGCAATTTTTGCATCCTGCTACGTTCTAAAGTCTTGTGTCAGCCGACATAGTATCATCAAGTTATTATCTTTACTGTACCCTCAAGATAATTTTGATTTATGTAAACATAACAATTTTCTGAGTTATCAATAGAATGTATAAATCACCCCATGATATATCTCGTTTTTCTCGTATACTCACTTCAGTCACTTGAAACATCCGGATTGTTACTTTCATAGTCTCATCAACCATTTCTATATATGAGTAGGACCTACCTACTTAATTTTGTACTACTAAACCATCAATTTCCTTGATCACTTTCAACAAGTCTGCTGCTGCATATAAAAGCCCCCCTACACTCGTCTCCTGGTCATACTCCTCTGCCTCCTTCTTTCTCTACTTGATGCAACAACAAGTCTCAGCTCTAAACCAGCAAAGACTAGAACATCACTTGCACTCATCAATGGCGAGGCCACAGCAACGCTATCGTGGTGTCCGACAGCGGCACTGGGGCTCTTGGGTATCTGAAATCCGCCACCCTATACTGTAAGAACACTTACTAGGATTCTATCATAGATTACCATCATTCGTCACCCTATCGCCAATTTCTCAACATAATATCAGAACATTCCAAGTCAAAGTCCACTGACATCCCAAATATGTGCAACCTGATAAAAAGCCATATATTGCATTGTCCGCGCCAGGTTCAAAAAAAGTGACATATTAATGTTTGAAACGCAGGAAGACAAGGATATGGCTGGGGACATTCGAGACAGCAGAGGACGCGGCGAGGGCCTACGACGAGGCCGCCCGGCTCATGTGCGGGCCCCACACTCGCACCAACTTCCCCTATGATCCCAATGCAGGGCAGTCATCATCTAGCCTCCTGTCAGCGACTCTGACGGCGAAGCTTCACCGCTGCTACATGGCGTCATTGCAGATGATGGCCAAGAATGCTGATCCTAATAATCAAGTCAATGCTAATGACCGTAGAGCAGCAGCAATGCCGTCACAAGCTGTTGCAGGATCCTCCAGCAACAGCATTGTGAACGGGCAGTTTCAGCAAATGGAGGATGATCAAATGATCGAGCAGATGATAGAAGAGCTGCTCGATTATGGGTCGATGGAGCTCTCCTCGGACTCCATGTAGGATCGAGCTTCAATCCTGTCACGCGGTGTAACCTACATTGATCAATCTCAGAGCCCTCTACTTGTATGATGAGGCTCCTGGAAAAGGATAGTAGACGAGTTGCCGATGTATACACAGCAACCTCTACTGTCATTTTTCCTTATCTATCGTGTACCCTATTATATATGTACACTTTATTTCCTGTGTGTAAATTGTTATCTTGAATAATATATCTTCTCTGTTTCCGCATATCGAACACTTAGCAATATACAGACTAATAATGATGTCTTGAGACTACTCGGTAAATAGGAGAAGAGTGCAAATAAAGTAAATTCGCACTTTAATGATAGGTCATTTGATCAAAGTTAAGATCCTTACGGGCATAATGTCGTACGTCTGTCTGTGGACTGGTTTGTCACGTAAAGTCCCCAAAACACGAGTTTTATGACTAGTTATGTCTCAAAGGTTTCACCACACACATGCAGAACGACGATCACAGATCTAGCATAGATCGTTACTCCTCTTTGTCACAGGGATAGATTTTCGCTATCCGTGCGGCACTCAAACTACTCAGTCCTTCGTTTGAGCTCAACCTACTCGTTACCCAAAGGTGATGTTTGAGAACGCAAGAGAATTTGGACTTGAAAGTAAGGTTGTATTGAGAACACTTGAGGATTTACAAAACTTTGAGAATTTACAAGAATGAGATGAGTTGGATGTCTTGGGATGGGATGAGATAGGATGGTTTGACTAAAAGACCTCACCTCTATATATATAAGTCCATGGAGAGTTCTAAACTTATGCCATCTAAACTCTTTCATGTCCTTCTGCTCCTAAGAATATACAAAAATCCTCTAGATTCTTCTTCCAAAATATTTACAAGGAGTTCTGTAAAATGTCTCCTAACTAGAGAACTCTAGAAAAGAGTAGAGAAGTGTAGAGCATTCTAATCAACTCAAAAAAAATATGAAATTGTTTAAAAAAATGTGGAGAACTCTAGACAATTCTATAAAGAAAACCCCTTAAATTAGCTCGTCTGTGACATCCTGCTTCTTTTCTGGTATGCAACAGAGCCTCTCCTATAAACCTTAAATGTCTCTACCCGTCGCCCTTTCTCATTCTGTTTCCTCCCGGCCAGGAACTGGGAAACTACACGGACATGAGACATCATTTTACATGTCTTGTAGTACCAATACTCTATAAGGTCGTCATGAGCTATGTCATATTTCAATCAGACCTTTAATCTCCGATTGAGATGTGTTATGTGTTGTCCGCTATCTGTCTAAAGCCTAACAAAGTCTACGAGGCACAAAGCACAAGTGAAAGCTAGAATGTAACCTCACTATACTTTGATCAAACTAGAAAGTGACAGAGACAATACACAAACTTTACAAATAGCAATATGAATGGATTTCGAATTTCAAATAAGAGATCCCGGTAACAGAGGAAGATCAATGACCATCAAATCATGGTGTGCAACATGCATGAGAACACTCATGTGAAGATGTAGGAGAAAATAAACAAATCAAAAGCCTCTTTTTCCCTACAAAGAAACAAAAAGAGAACTAAAAAAGGGAAAAAGTGAAAAAAGAAAGCAGCAGAACATATAGGAGTAGACTCTAGAGCATAACCTGCAATTTGATTATTCATAAAAGTTTCATCGCATTTCACATTTTATTCAGTCCGCTTCCTGGAGTTCTCACTTTCGAAGTGTCGAAAAAACTCAAGTTTGTATGATCCCAAGTAATACACTAACAAAGATTTATCCCAAAAAAACTTCCCAACTTACGGTTTTAACAACGGTTGACGTATTCTGTTAAGACGACTAACCATCATCTAGATAATATATGTGATCATTTTGTCTAACAAAATTTCCTAACATCACCCTCAATCTCGAAACCTTTGATCCACAGACATCAAGTTCCGGTCGGAACATATGAAACTTTTCCTCGACATATGAACATCTTACACAACCTTTTTCCTCCTTTTGCCTTGTTCAGAGAACGAGTTTTTCCCCTCAGTGTCCCCTTTTCTTTCCCATGTGAGAACATGTGCATGGGATGAGATGACATGCATCATCCTCATAACATAATCAATTAAACTCAACGGCCATGTTGGTTTTGTATGTGATGCAGATAGGTCACAGGTCCACTTGCTCGCTCTTCCCTCAACTTGGCTTCAGCATTTCACGAAACAAAATGGCGTCATAGAAAGAAAAGAAAGCGTGTTGATGGTCAAAGGTGTAGGGGCCTAAAGCTACATTTGTTGCCAAGTTTTGAGCCAACATGTAGCAATAAAGGACTAGATTTTGGTATCCATCCACTTGAAGCTGAGGCTCTCGAGATAGATTTTTTCTGGTTTTATCGGCGACTTATAGGCAGAATCTCTCACAAGAGTAGCATTGACTTCAGGAACCATGAGATTGTCTCATAGTGAATGTCCTATAACGAACAAGTATACTAGTCAATGAGTTACTTTCTTGGTCCCAAGCATAACGTCGTATACATCACGAGACGAGATAAGGCAGAGTGACTCGGAAGCACGATAGGTGTGTGCATGCATCAGGAAGACGATTCATGCATGCTTATATTTTGGATACACCTTGGTTGTTCAATACTTATCTTCTCTTTTGCCAATCATTTCTAGCATGTTCAATATTAATTGGATAATTGCTCCAGAACCAACGTGGGATAGCCATTCAATTTTCTCTTAAAAGATCAACGGGTATAACACACATTCTCTAAAAAAATCAGCTGATGCAACACACATCTTTTAACAAAATCAACGGATATAACACAAATCCTTTAAAAAGATCAACGGATATAACCAACATCCCATAAAAAGATTAACAAATATATCCAATATTCTATGATATTTTTCAAAGTTATCTTTACATCCATTGATTTTTTTGAGAAAGTTGACCGACTGGTTGTAGATCATCAACCACACTTATCATCTTTTCATTGTATGGTTTATTTTTTGTCAGTTGCTTCGATCAAGTGGGTGTGCTTATCTAGGCCTGTGGAATTCTATGGGATTGACGCTTTCCCAGAACACTGAAAATTCTCTAGTCTTAGAGCAAAGATAAGTTAATCGTTCCGATCCGAGCAAGGATAGCACGAAGAGCTCACAGGACGTCCAAGACGTCCAATCACCCTGATACGCATGCTTCTCAGTTTCTATCCGCGCTCGAATTATAATTTCACCCCGATACGCCTACTTCTTAGCTCACAGGATTAGAATTTGGCAGCGAACAGAACAGCATGCTATTGTTGACGGTGAAGAAAAATTGGGAGACAACAATCAAGAGTCAAGACAAAGATGATCACACATGCGATAAAAAGCTAAGACTCAAGCGTACCTTAATCTGGCCTTTGAGAACATTTAAAAGCAGCATTTTCCGCTCAAAGAATGCAGATACCGTCTAGATAGATAGAGGGAATCCCAGCCGAGGACAGGCTGTTATTACCGAACTCATGGCTAACGAACAATTGTCCATGCACAGGATGAGATCTATACTTGCTTGAATATCGCGGGATTTTCATGAGTCCACATCTTTGCGAGATCTTGATTAGGCACACCACTTAAGCACATCATCCAGGCACTCCCAATCAAGATTTGAATAATGACCACCAATCTGACAAAAAAACATGTTTGAGTAAGAATGAAGCCTTTAACTGTTAGATTTATGACCACGATTCACCGGCTTCAACCTCAGTCGAAATCTGGGAGCACAACATCACTGTCATACAAAACTGTAATTCAGCATCAAGAGTTAACGGAATATCTGTTGCCTTCAAGTTTATAACACGAGGTAGCCGATTAGATGGAAAACAGCGTAGGCAAGCTTTTTGCGATTCCTCAGCGATGGATACATATCAGAATTGAAACTAATGGCACTATAAGTTGCAAAGCTGTAAATCTTGTTCAATCATGCACAGTTTCTAAGTGAAGCCCCCGCTCCTTGAAAGAACAAGCATGAAAGAGCAAAATTGGCGATGAAGATGCCGACTAGAGATATGACAACGGCAGAAGTAGTTGACTCTCCAACACCTTTAGCACCACCCATAGTCGTGATGTTAATACTCACCCCATACACACCATCAGCAAGAAGGGCACTTGACGCCATGCTGATTGTGAAGCACATCAGAGTCAGGATTGGCAAAGCAACGCAGCATGCAATCACTCGCGGTGTGATAAGGTAATCAACAGGGTTTGTTCCAAGTACCCTGAGCGTGTCAGTCTGTTCAGACACCTGCATTGTCCCCAACTCTGCAGCATATGCGCTACCAATGCGTTCTGTGACTACAATAGATGTCACCACAGGGCTCAATTCTCTGGAAAAGGCAAGAGCAAAGACACCACCGACAGATCTGTTCATGTAACGCCTCGATCAAATCCTTGTTATCGGGTCGTTACCAAAAACCGCTCGTCAGGCTGACAACTGACCCCACAGACCAACACTAGTCCTTTCAGTGCGCTTTGGCCTCACTCGCACACACCCTGGAAAATTTCCCAAGAGGTCACCCATCCCATCATTACTCCACGTTAAGCACGCTTAACTACGGAGTTCGCGATCGCAGGGTTGCTATGATACCATACTGTAACGTCCCGGCCAAATCCTTACTACCAGGTCGTCACCAAGAACCGCTCGTCAGGCTGATAACTGACCGCACAGACCAATATCAGTTCTTTCAGTGTGCTTTGGCCTCACTCGCACACGCCCTGGGAAACTTCCCAGGAGGTCACTCATCCCAACATTACTCCACGTTAAGCGCGCTTAACTGCGAAAAAAAAGGTGGTGGTATAGGTAGTACTATCAAACCATTGAAGCATTTACTTGGGGTATTACATACACCCCCACTTAAAGAACGCAACGCCCTCGTTGCGACTTCAAGCATGACACACAGCCCCAGAACCTTCCCCGCTAGGGTGCTGACCTGGACCTCTTATCCACAGGTCCAGCACGCAGTCGCAGGGTTGTTCTAATATCATACTGTAACGCCCCGGCCAAATCCTTACTACCGGGTCGTCACCAAGAACCGCTCGTCAGGCTGACAACTGGCCCCACAGACCAATACTAGTCCTTTCAGTGCGTTTTGGCCTCACTCGCGCACACCCTGGAACACTTTCCAGGAGGTCACCCATCCCAGCATTACTCCACGTTAAGCACGCTTAACTACGGAGTTCTAAAATGATGGGCTAACGAAAAGAAAGGTGCACCTTGTTGGTATAGATAGTACTATCAAACCATTTAAGCATTTTCTTGGGGTATTACAGTTCAGCCCCAGTCTAGTGAATTCTCTAACAAATTGGATGGTGAAGGCCATCCCTACAAAAGCTGCTGTCAGTAAGCAGACCCCGACTGACTTTGGCCCGGCTCTTTCCAGCTGCTGAAGTGTATTTCTCCAGTGCACTTTTCCCTTTAGAGTCCGAATAATCACCTGCCCAGCAAGGATAAGGACCGATAATCCCCTCCACAAGTAGCTCGGAGGCGACCACTTGCTGAACCATGTTTCAGTCTCAAGCATCGGAGAATTATTTACGCTGGAATCCTCATCTACGGAAGACAGAACAGGACCATCTGTTGAATTAAGCATAGAGAACAGTGACTGGTGTTTCAAAGGTATGAGAAACAAAGAATTCAGATTCCCTCTTCCAACCAACCTCCCTTTTGATAGTTGGAAAAGAGTCCCTTCTTTCATTCTCATCCATTTGTCTGGCTTGACGCCAAGCCTTCTGCATTATTACCAAAAAAAAATAAAGTCAAGACAGTTTTTTTTTGTTTTTTTTCATATATTTTACTTAAGTCTAGATAGAAACCATCAGTTGCAAGAATACTAGCAGAAACAAATTCACCAGGAGAGAAAAGCGCATGGAAGAGGAGATACCTGAAAGAGGGAAAACACATTGGCTGAAGAAGAGAAATCGTCTGCATGATTGTCCAGCTTGTTATTAGATGGCACAAAAATAGCAGCTGATCAAAATCCAGCAGGCAAAGGCAGGTTAATCACCACAGGACCCATGACAAGACTCTATGAAGCCATCTCCACTGCTTAACATCACGACCACCTACTCAAAGGAAACGAGCACAAAATACTAAGACAACAAAACCCAGATGTAGAAAATTTCTGCATTTTCGAGTAATTGACCACGAGGGTCGGGAATCAGGGTTAACAGTTCATAAATGCATCTCGCTAAGAAAAAGAAAAACAAAGTGCATCAAAGAATATTAGAGGCCTTGCTTGGGCAATAATCACCTACTGAGCAAGCTAGAATCTCTCTTAGACTATTGGCATAACAAGCATTATCGTCATTTTAGCGGACTCGTCCCATTCCCGACATCCTAAAATCTAGCAAGTACATGACTCACATAGTCGAACATAGAGAGCCAATAAAAGATACCAAAAAAATTCAACACCCGCATTCTCTTCGGGCACACATAGCCACAAAGATTATCATATTCCCACCAGAAAATTTTCTTCCAAATAGAGATACCATGCCCTTCACATGCCCAACCGAGTTCGTTCTCGTTTGTTATCATCACACAACACCGGATCCTATTCACGAACACCTCAAAGATTCCAGTCCATTACCAACCATCAAAACACATAAACACTATCATGACTAGGCAACTCAACAACGTGGCAGCAGCGGCGCCACATTCCAATACACTAAACACATTTCCACCCGCCAGAATATCAATCAACAGAACCATCCAAAACAATGAACCACAGATATGAAAACTCATTAGATACTAACCGAAGCGAATTCGGTCGAATTGCAATGAGCCATTTCACAACATTCAATCGATTCTCAACGGTTCACATCAGAGAAATAACTATATTATCAAAACAAACAAAACCAGAAAGATTACAGCAAAATCGAATTCTCCTACCCCAAATACTAAATTGTCAGCGGAGAAATCCTAACCTGACCAACAAGTAAAAGGGAGAGTGGTGAGAAAGAGGAATCGATCGACAGAATCGCGGCGGCGCCGGGGATCGACAGACGGCCGATGAACGGCGGCGATGGGTTGCGAGTGAACTAGTGAACGGCGGCACTCAAGACTGAGAATCAAAGATCAAGGAAAAATATCAGTCTTTTTATCGGATGTTGTAAGATGATATGGTTAACCAGTAAATTGTTACTTAAAAATAATTCTTCTGAGGTCTGTCATTGTAGAAAACGTTATGTGGGTGTTTTTTTCAACCGTGAAAATAGTATTATCATTAGCATTTCCTTCAATGACGTTATGAAAAAAATTTGGACATCAAACCGATGCTATCGATTCATCCCGTAAATACTCATCCCATATACACTATCTTAGGAGTTTAGTCCCAATTCAATTATCCTTGGATGTATCAAGTTATCACGATTGATCGTGATGAATGACCAATAATATAACCTATGATATTAGACATCGTTCTTCATTCGTAGTTTTGAAATCATAGCATTACCATTTTGATTAACATCATGGAGACCATAAGATGATGCTAATAAGATTCTCTTTTATCATTTACAGCAGGTAGATCATACAGATTATCATTTGGCCAACCTGTAAAGAGGTATTGGTACTTTAACCTTCACATCTTGGGGTAATCGTACACACTAATACTTATCTACATCAGTACACTACATGTAACATGAATATGATCTCTGATATACTACAAGTAGTAAAAAAATTGAGATGAAAACAGATAAGGAAACGAACGACAAGTTTGTAAGGTAAAACATCAACAGCATGTTATTTGTTATCCTGACTGCCAGGGTCAAAATCAATGAAGCAGATGTTCATCAGCTAATATGTACAGAACCAATCAGTTACACAGGTTCATGTTACACTCAGGACTGCACAGCATCGGCACATCGACGAAGCCATATCGCGATCCATGGAACTGAGAAAGACTACTTGCACTGTTCACGATTACGTGCACAGGTAATGATCAACATGAATTACCAAGGAACAGATAAAAAAAATGTATAGAACTACAGATATAAACAAATGGCTCATTGTCTTAGTTGAGGTTACAGATATACAATGAGGAAGAGATTCCCTTCGGCGAAACCTGAATCCAGACCCTAGCCTGATTCCTTGCTGATCAGTAGATAAAAGGAGAGCAAAAACAAGACTTGGAGAAGCGAACCAACTGATGATACGTCAAGATTCTTTGCTAGACATTTACATGATCTAATCCTTTGGTTCCTCCAAAGATATATTCACTTTCAAAAGAAGGGAACAAAAGATTGAAGAATAATACTCACAGCAACAAGAAACTCTAAATCGCTACGGGGAGGGCAGAATCAGTTGAAAAGAGATCTCGAGAGTCAAGGACACCTCCCTGGCTAAGAAGAACAGCACCAGCTCTTTCTTGTCTGCCCATCCGTGTTATTCTCATCATCCAAGACAACTGGCCTTCCATTACTTAGTGAAGCAGGATCGGTTTTATTGAGTTCATGAGACTGCATGACTTTGCGGCTCAAGATGTTGTAGATCTCCTTGACAACTGTCTGAAATGCTGCAGCCACGTTGGACGAGTCCAGGGCTGAGGTTTCTATGAAAAACAGACCCTGTGTTTCCGCAAGGGACTTGCCTTCAGCTGTTGGTACCTCCCTTGCATCCTTCAGATCGGACTTATTGCCAACGAGTATCGTGACCACATTCATGTCCGAATGAGCTGCCATTGATAAGAAAGGTTAATACCAAAACTTCAATGCGGAAATGGATAAAAAGATGACATCTCAAACAAACTTGTACCAAACTAGAATTTATTAAAAGGTTCTCTGGAAAAGATAAACTTGCAAACTAATAGAATGAGCCTATTGCTACCTTCATGGAATCATCCTACTAAAATATTCTGATTAAAGCTAGAGAAACAGAACATTTTATTTGGAAAAGACAGTGGTGTCATAACACAAAAATTCAACTGATCTGCAAGTCATTTTAGTCAAATTTTATGAAGTCATTGTGAATTCTACAGTAAAACCGGAAACTGGAAGCAAGGGGAGTTTAATCCATTCAGAAGCCGAGTTGTCTCAAACAGTATGCACATTTCAAGCAGATGAGAAATAACAAAGGCCCTGCAGCGTTTAGACTTACTGTGGAGCTCGTTAAGCCATCTTCCAATACTTTCAAACGTCTGTCGCCTACTGATATCATACACCAAAAGGGCACCAACTGCACCTCTGTAATAAGCTGATGTAACAGCTCTGAATCGTTCTTGACCAGCTGTATCCCAGATCTGTGCTTTGACTTCCTTTCCATTGATTTCCATCTTCTGTGTTTGAAACTCTACTCCTATAGTCGATTTTGAATTAGGGTAAAACTCGTTTCTTGCAAATCGAGCAAGCAGATTCGACTTTCCCACGGCGGAATCCCCAACTAAAACAATCTTGAATAGGTAATCCTCGGTTGACTCCTCCTCCGAGTAGAATGCCATCTCCGAAATGAATGAGACCCACCTAAAAAGTCATAGATGCCATCTTGTGAAGTTCAGAAACTTCAGTATTATGAGAGCCACCACAACAAGATAGTATCAGCTCCTCTCCTGCAAACAGAAAAGTTCTCAAGTAAGAAAATGAGCCAATAAGGGTCGCATGGAAAATTATGAACAACTTGTAAAGATAATGCCACATGATGCAGTGCAATGAAGAAACTCAAGAGAACCTCATTCCTTCGGTGCATATATGATAAGGATTAGCTTCTCCTAAACATTATTAGTAGGGTTTAGAAAAAGAAACAACACAAGAAAAAACCTTTTCTTCACAAAAATCTGCACCAGGATTAACCTTTTAGTTTTGTTCCTATATAATTACCATGTCGACAAACCGACCTTTTCCTAATTCCTTACCATACTCCAATCACAGCAAGGCTTGCAATTATTACATTTTCATGTTAAGACACTCATAGCCTGAATCTGTTTTAACATGAGACGAGGGAGATGGACACTTGAGACAATTTTTGCACAAGCAAACAAGGAGGCCTACATATGAAACCCCAACCATTTTCTCCTTGAACCTACATATCCCTCCAACACTAGCCTAAATCTCCCCATTTCGTTTTGCCGTCTGTCCTGATGTCCTTTTCTACAAGATGTACAACCATGATGACAAGTAAACAACTAGTTCCAGATAGAGATCTACAGAACAATTGATAAAGGAAAATTGCAAACATACAGATCTAGACAATACAGACAGATTTCGAAGCATAGAAATGTGTTACATGGAGAAGTTCACCGTAGATACTATTAACAGTTGGAGGGAACTCATTGATGATTACAGAACTCCAATCAGTCAGGAGAACAAGACCGCATCAAGAACAGGGAGATGATTTAAGCATCAAGAAGGGGATAGTGACTTCATTCCAAAAGAAACAACAGAAGTTATTCACTTCAAACAATTAGTAGACAGATGGTTGGGGTTGAAGTAGTACACGCGAGAATGAATCCATCCCATTCAAGCAGAAAAACACGTCACAGTGCCCTAAGCTCCCCATCTGCTACAAACAGTTGCTATAGGGGCATTACGCACTGTACATGTGCGAAGAAAAAACTAAAGAAACTAGTATTCAAATTAAGAGAGAACAGGTGAAGCCATTACAACAACTAACTCATCATCACGATCAGGTTCACATGATCTTTCATCATAGGCCAACCATGATAAACGAAGCTAGAAGACGGAAACAGGAGCTGGTTCCTTTCACCTAACAAAACCCCAACCAGTAACCATCAAACCCCAAATGCATCTCAATCATTTTACTCCACATCATATTGTACCATCACATAATGAAAGATAGACACATATTATTCACAATTTCACATCAATCATCTTACTCCACATCATATTGTACCATCACATAATTTCTCATCACATATTATTCACATCACAGAACATGAAACATTTGAAACCAATCAATCAAGCATCAAACCACGGTGAAAAAGCCACAGCTCCTTCAAGTAGGCCCCTGATCTGATTAACCCCAAAAAGCCTCAACTCACCCAACCACTCATGACTCACCCACCCACAAATCCCCTTTTCACTATCAGGCCCCCCACATTTCCACTCCACCAAAACAAAAACAAAAACAACAACAACCACGAAAATGGAAACATCTGATACAAAAAATGAAAAACACCCAATATGGGAAACATCAATGAGAACCCAAAATCAACTGCAATTCGTGATCATAGGTAAAATTTAGAACAAAATGTGATGAAATTCGCAGGATTGGAGTGAAATGGGGGTGCAAATTGCGAGGAAATGGGGGTGCAAATTGCGAGGAAATGGGTCAGCGAGATTACCTAGGGTTTGGCGGGAGAGGGATATTGAGTATCGGAGTCGTTGTTCGCAGAAGCAGCGAAAAAGTGATGATTCTGAGCGTGGTGAAAATGGCGGGAGTCGAAGAGGGGAGGATGAGAGTGGAGATCGAAGGTCAAAGCTATGGCGATTGATCGATGGCGTCGAAGTTGAAACCTTCTCTGTGATGATGACGACGATGATGATATCTGGGAAAAAGATTGGAGAGGGTGGTGTGGAACTGTTTGTTTCTTCTTGTATTTAATCTTTAAAATTTAATAATGAGAACTTATGTTCTTATCACGGTTTTTGTTATGGCCAAGAACAAAAGTGTACATTTGTAACGAGTTACCTTCGCAAAATCACTGACACATGGACTAACGATAACTCTCACGCTTCGTTCGTATAAGCATTCATTGTGTATATTGTTTCCATCCTCATATATGAACAACATTAATATAAAAAAATGATAGAGAATACATTTAAACTTCATCTTATTTAAAAACGATTCTAACAAATTTATATTATTATAACACAAATTTATCATATATGTCATGATATATATTCGTTTATTTTTATGTAATATTGTGAAGCATATAAAATTCTTCAAAATACATATCCAATGATCACCACTAACAATCACTATTGATATTTTGGGTGGAAAAGAGTCGCTCCATTGTTATCAACATGATCAGGTCAAGTTAACCTAATGCGTAGCCTGATCAAATCTCGAACTTCTTCAATCAGAAAACTGGTGGTGTTGTCTGATGCTGCTAGTATTACAAGATAGACATGTTACCATGACGACCTTCAGAATTGGACACAGCTGAGTACGATAAAAAGCCATGCTTTTCTGCCCTCACCTATGTCCAAGGCAGAAGGGAAATATAACACACAAATATAGAAAAATATTTTCATAATATAAATAATATTTATTTATTTAAATCGTTTCAAAATATATATAATATATCATATTTAATAATTTATTTACATAAAAAAAAATCAAAACAATCTTCTACAATATACCTATTATCTTCACTACCACCAAAAAGAAATTCTTTCTTCACAAAATTTCACACAAATCCAACATACACATAAATTCATATATCGGATCAAATCATTATCTATATTTTGAAACGAAAGGAGTAAACAAAAGGGAAAAAAAACAAGAAAAGGATAACAATAGCATCATAATAATCCATGACAGATTTATTATTGAAGGACGGCAACTCCTTTTCAGTTGCTATGGAAAAGTAACCTCCAGAGTTCGCTGTTTTTATTGTTACCTTTCCTTATTTTCTCATGTACTGTAATACTTAATAGTCTGTTTATGTTAAAATCGGCCCGGAATGACACCATAGAGGCCCATGGTAGTACACTTAATCATCCAACACAATGACACCGGCTTCCTCTTCCGGTTCCTCTTCTGGATCCTCCTCTTCATCGATTCCGGCGTCCCCATCGACCTCAGCATCTGTCATCACAGTGTCCTTGCCGCTTTTTCCAGAAGCAGAATTAGCGAGCCCCTGTGGATCTTTGGGTGCCATTGTTCCGCCATTTTCCTTGGCATCTGGTTTCAGCTCTTCTACATTTGAATAAGCGGAGTTCGAAGAGGATGCAAACACTCGGGATACATTACAAGCTATTTCTTCGAATTGGGGAAGGATCTTCTTTCCCACATCTACTGCTGATTTGTCTGCAGCATATGCTTGAACAGATCCAACAGCATTCTCTTCCAATATAGTGCACATCTGCGCAGATGAAGAGCAAACTAAGGTGGTTATTCTTGATCTCGAATTACAAAGGCAACACCAAGTGCTGATATGCAATGAAATACAAAGGGATGAACCTTGTTGTATTGTTCAGCTAGCTCGAAGCGATCTGGCTTTCCCTCATCTGGAGTCGCCTTGGTATCTGTAAAAAGACCCCAATAAGCTAAAAGATGACAGGGGTTTCAATGCTAAGGGATTTTTCTTTTCTGTAAATTAATTCAAGATGGAAATGAAGCGGATATCAGAATCAGAAGACAAGTGAGCTAAGATCACGAGAAATAAATATACCAAGAAGTCAGATATACTGACCTATGATTTAATATTCTTTTTTAAAAAAAATTGTAATTAGATGTGAACCAGATTTCTTTAGGTGAAGGAATGATGTTTTAGTTTGTCAGATTAGTGCCTTAGTTTGCTACAGCACAGCATTGCGCCCCCAAACAACTTGGCATAATGTGGCATGTGGATTTTCAAGAAACATACCAATCGTCTCTATGACTGGAAGCTGATCGATCAGCAGTGCAGAGGAACTACTGCCATCCGCTTGTTTTTGTACCATCTCAGGTTCATCAGTACTAACATAATTTGACGGTCCAGCACCACCCTGCCATGAGAAGAATAAGAAGGTAAGTCAGATCATCATCCACCATGTTCCAGCATGGTGTCCAAAGAGTGCCAGAGAGCTCAATACCGATGTGATTACATAAAAATACATTTCAAGGCTTGCAGCCCTAACTCTCCAAGATGCAAGCCACAATAAAACAAGCATATTGGCTCACAAGAGGAGACACACTAACTCGAGTTAACCATAGAAAAGCTAGTGAAACTTGAAGCTAATAATTTGAAGATCTTAAATCTCATGTCAAGAATACTAACAGGCAGCTAAACTTACAAAATATTCTTTCTGGTACTCAGCAATCAGTGCCTTCTCCAACAGCAGCACACGTTTCTTCACAAATTCAACCTGTCTTCTCTGCATTTCTCTGAAATGGTATAAAATAGTAGCATTGTCACTAGCTCCAAGTGAATGCTCCGTGGATGCACCATTTTCACCATTAACACTCTTTCCAGGGTCAGCAGATGCCTCTGCAGTGGATAAGCTCGATCCAGCATGAATTGGATAACCTCCACCAACAGGTAAATTTACTGATGGGAGATTCAGCTCCTGACAAATGATTTCTTGAATCTTTAAATCCCTGTCATCTACAATAGCTTGCCATCTTCCATACCCGTGCCTTTCAACAAACACACAAGCAAACAAACAAACAAAAAAATAAAAAAAATAAAAAAGCCATTAAATTTTACAGCAATCGTACTAGTCTTTGCACTCAACCCATCGATTATAATTTTATAGAAGGGGTTATGTTGTGATTGCTTTACTCTACATTACCCAATAGGGGAATCGAGATCTTTATCAGATAGCAAATAGGCTCCTAATAAAGCTACATTTATGATGAAATTTACAGCCAATAATTTGACATGCTAGATCATGCAAATATGGAAGAGATAGGTTGACGACTTGCAATAAACAGACAAGATCCCTCGCTTGTCAAGTTCAAGAAACACAATTAACATGAACTATAAAATCAAGATACAGAAAAAAGAGTCAAATGCTCCCGCTAGTTGGCATTCTGCGCCAAAGGCTCAAGTTTGTTCCATGCAGATCGACCATCTCAAAAATTTAATTCATGCACAAAAGCGACTAAAGCATAGTGGTGAGATCATTTCAGAGCAATACATACTTCATTACTGCACGTAGCAGTAAGAGATCATGCTCCGCCTTCCAAAACCTTCCCGGCTTCAGCGCTGGATACCGTAATATAATGTCATGGGTAAAAAGGGGAGCCCCTGGTGGGAGAGGCCTCTCTGAGAAAGGCTTAATCTGCCATTCACATTCACAAAAAATAAATAATAAATAAATAAATAAATAATACAGTTAAATAATGAAGTCCCATAATACATTCTGAAGAAATTAGACGAGTTCCTAAGCTATATATGAAAAGCCATGAAATAACCACCACCAGTGTAAGTCTTAGTAAGGAGATGAACATGTTAGTGATTCTGAATCTGCCTTCAAATGCACCACCCCTTTCTGACAGTCAGGAGAAAAGAGAGACAAAGGACGCTCAAATCTAAATAAGTGATTTTTTTTTGTTTCTTCTGGAAATATTAAAATAAACACGGTATTACAACTGAGAAAAATAACACAAAGAAACCATGAGAACTATCAGCATGCAGTGGGATGCTTACACCATGAGCCCCAGCTCTGTTAACCACACTAAACATGACTCCAGTTATAAGGACAAATATAATCCTTCATTTTTAAGCTGAAACATCAAATGTTGAGGACACCTTCAAATTTTTAGAGTTGATAGTCATCGACAACAAAACCTAAAAACAAACAAGATAACAATAACCGAGGCAAAAAATTACTGAATTACATTGGTGCGACTTTCCCTTCAGAGACAGTTCCAGAAATACATGCTCAGAATACTCATAGCAAGTAGATAAAAATCAGCAAAACTATGCCATAAACACATTCTTTAAGAATACGAATCATCTATTGCTTTCAGAATGCAGACGAAAGAGAGTGGGGCTTTCACAATTTCACTCTCATACCACCGAACTGACTAGATATATCAGACGAGAACTCTCAACAAAGAACTGTACTCATATGGATTCAGCACTTACCTTGTCCCGAATGGATGAAAGCATGGCAATCCGGACAAGAACATCTGCAATTCTCAACCCTTCTTTGGGAACACCATCTACAAGGAGGACATCATTAGTTAGACAATAATGTTAGAAATTCAGAATAACCGATAATTGCAATTTTAAAATCGAAAACCAAAGAAAAATCTACCACCACCCAAGTGAATGAAAATTCAAGATAAACACCTGAAAATACCGGTGAATCAGTCATTGGTTCAATAATATGTTCCATGAAAAGCTTCCCATATCTGAACAACAAGCAAAAGCAAAAGTGAGGGCGGAAGCAAGAGCGGAACAGAGGGGGCAGAACTTTAAAGGAACATAGAAGATGACAATGTGTAGAGCAAAACATAATGAAACAATTGTGAAAGAAAAAACATATGACACAATAAGTAGACAAATGTCCAAAATGGCACTTCCTCCATCTTGGATAAATTGCCATCTTTAAGTTAATCGAGTTACGAATTGTTCATGGGACGATCAGACATAATTTTTTCACAAATTTGTCATACAGCACTTACGACAGTTTAAATTACGTAATTCAAAACATGATCAAAATAACATAGAAAATGTATCATTTGATAATAAAACTGTCTCAAAATACGTGTCAAATGATGCATTAAGAGTACAACCTTACAATTTGTGGGATGAAATAAGTACACTAAGTTGGAATATGAGATATATAGCTAGGATTTTACTAGGCCTTGTTTTAGAATATTGTCCTCAAGGCAATTATCATTGTTATGGTTAATTTCTATTTTAGAATAATTACTTAAAATATTAAATTCTAGTTAACTTATTTTCGTACTGTAATGTTCTCTTATTTTGCATGCATGTCTATCAACAATACATCACATTCTCCTCCTGTTTTATTTTCTAATACATTATGAAGCCATACTCTTGAAGGTCCCAATTGAGACCACAAAATTCAAAATTCTCCACCATCAGAAGCCCAAACCTTTTTTTCCATGTCCTTTTTTTTCTTCAATAGCGATATAGAGAAAGTTGTTAATAATGATTATATAATAATCCACAAATCTGTCCAACCTATCCTATGCACCACCAAAAGTTGATTCCATGCAGCCATGCTGATCATCCAAAATAAGAGTAGCCAAAAAAAAAAGAAAAAAAAAAAAAAAGAATCCGACATCACTTTTGGCAATCACTGACAGATTACACAAGATATGGAATGGAGCTCACTCGTGAATCTCTTCAAA
>JAOVYX010018406.1:0-20245 GCA_035668315.1 Drosera spatulata
CATCTCGACCTTGTTGAGTTGGCTTGTTTTCCTCTAAAGTCCACTTAACAACTTATATCCCTTTGAACGGAGATACAGAAAATTTGTTCCTATTGGCTATTGGTGACAGAGTGAGTAACACATTTGGTTTGATCCGCATCGACCGGACCCAAACTGGGCCGATTCCCCAGTGCCCACTGGTCCATCATCATCATCGACCCTCAAATCTCCTCTTCATTCATCTATGGCATAACCAATCATGGCGAACCCATTTCAATCCCAAAACAGACCAATCTCACTCTCATCTCTCTCAAATCTCTTGAAGAAACCCCACGCTTTCCCTTTTCTTCTCTCAATCTTCCTCTTCTTGACATGGGTTTCCCTCAGAATCCAACGCTCATCCTCTTCTGGGTTCTCTGATACAAGGGATTCAGTGAAGTGGAGAGGAGAGGGGGAGATGGGGAGGGCGAATTTGGTGAAGTTGGGTCGTGGGGAGATGGAGAGGGATAAGAGGGGTTGGATTCTTGACCCTGTGGGTGCTGCCCTCGAGGCAGGCCTTTCTGGTACGAGAAATGTCAGTGATTTTCATTTTTATGAATGTGATGTTTGTGAAATTGGGGGAAATGGGGAAGAAAGTTAGAGACTTTGGAGAGTTTGGTATGAAATGCATATGGTATGGAAAATATGTGAATAGACTAATAGTGGGTTCCATAGTGACAAAGGTTGCGAGTATCGAGTATATCGTATTGTGTTTCTGATATATGAATTAGTGAGGAGTTAGGATGAAGGTTATTTGGGTTGCTTTTGTAAGGTTGAAGGTTCAAATGATGAGATTTGAAAAGGATCAAGTGATATAGTGCTTTGCCAGTTTGAGTGGTGTTTTAGATCCTCGTTTGTGTTAATATTTATATTCACATTGTTTACTTCAATGTCTGGCATGTGCTTAGGTTATGTTGCCAATGAGACACGAGAATTTTTTATGTGCTTGATACTTGTGATCTAGGTGCCAAATGCTGTGGTCGGGTTGGATCTGTATTGCCGGAATTGGGCCCGTCTTGGAATAACCTTCCTCGTAATTTAGCATTATAGTCGTTCGGATTTTGAGTATATGTAGAAAGGAGTGTATTTGTTCTGTGGGGACTTTTGATCATGTGAAGTGCTACGCACGATACCACAACTTAGGCAGAGCTGACTTGGTCCTGTGATTTTCAGGTGGAGCTGCTAACTGTGTTTCTGTTCATGTCGGTGAAATCAGGCCAGGTGGAATCAGGGGAAATCACCGGCATTATACCTGCAATGAGACGTTTGTTATATGGGGAGCTAAAACTAAGTTCAGGGTAAATTTCGAGCTTAAATTTACTTTGATCAAATAATTTGTCTTCACATGCTTTGTAAAAGCTGTGATTTTTCTGGTCTATGACTCTGGATTCCTTACTTGATGTAGCATTATGGATCCATTTGCTGGCTTGGTGTTCATGTGTTAACTTTCTCATGCAGTTGGAGAATAGTGAGATTGGTGACAAAGGTTATGCTGAAGCAGCTGTCAGTGAAGACGAGGTTGCTGTTGCAGCTAGCCCATCGGGGACTGCCCATGCTTTGGTAAACATAGATCCAGTTAGGACTACATACTTCTTAGGATGCCAAGACACTACGACAAAGACTAACAGCTCAAACACTGATTACAATGTCTGGAAGGATCTTTAGCTTTTCAAATTTGATAGTTGTGGTTCAAATCTTGGAAGTTTTGGTGGTAAGATTGAACTTGTAGTCTGTAGTCATATGCTTAGGAACACTAAACATAGCTGTTGAGCATTTAAATGTTCCTAGAATTGTTTGTTTTATTTAAAACGTTGTAGAAAGCTCTTGTTAGAAACAAAAGATCTGTGTTAACCTCATTAAGTTTGTGAGGCTTCTGTTTGACAACTTACAATCTATTTGTGTTGTCGTGATAAAATCCAGAGGCCTTGTTCTTTTACTATAAGTTTGTCCCTGCGCTGTTATGATCTCTGCTTTTACCATCTTTTCTTGAACTCAATGGTTTCTCTTTCTTAAGACAAAAGTTTGTGCTTTCTTTGCTTAAGGAGAGAATGCTTTCCTCTTCTCAACAGTGTTCATCCTTTGTAAGCAATTCTTGCCATTAATACGAGCAGAGATGCATTGACAAGATCGAGTAGCTTTGGGCTAGAAAATGTTGCAGATCATGGCAAACTTGTTTGTATATTTTTTCAGAAGGTAATCTCTTGCTAGCATTATCATATCTTCTTTGTTAGATCAAGTATGATACTCATGCAGTACATGGTTTTCTCAGCTTCTATTTTTGTTGTCTATTTATTATTAGTTTAACGTTGATAATACATATTAGCTCTTGACGTAGATACACAACTCCATTTAGAAGGCCATCTAAGCATCCGCCTTAGCTGTGTAGACATTAGAAGACGATCTGATTGCTTAGGCATTAGAAGACGATCTGATTGCATATGTCGTTTAGTATTTTTCAGAACGTTGATTTTGTTATCGTCAAAAGGGGTAAAAGAAAAATGCTCTGTAATCAAAGTCCAAAAAAAGTTTGTGAACCAGTCCTCTGCCGTGATTCGCGAGAGGTGGGTGACTACTAGTTCAGGTTATTGTGTTTGAACTCTATTCTCAAAACATTAACGAAGTAGGATGAGATTATTTCTAGTATTATTTATAAAGTGACAGTGACATCCTATCAGCTTCCTATGACCTTCGCTTCCGCCACTTTCCAAGCATATACACATGGAATATCCATCATACTGATAATTACTACTTATATCTATGTATCTACCTGCCCTTGAGCTTCAAAACTATATAACTAACAGCCACTGGTTCAAGAAAAGAGTACCGATCTGAGGAAGAAAGGGAAGAATAGGATTCAGTCTTCTGAATTTAGTAGCTTGGAAGGATGAAAAGGGGGAAGAAGAGGATGGCTGTTCTTGTGGGATGCAACTACCCTGGCACGGAGAAGAGCTGCAGGGATGCATCAACGATGTCCACGCGATGTGGAAGCTGATCACCGAGGAGTTCGGGTTCCATCTGAGCCATGTTCAGGTGCTGACGGACGAACCAGGGTCTCGGGTGAAGCCCACGGGGGTCAACATCAAGAGGGCGATCAACAGGATGATTGATCATGCTGAACCAGGGGATGTGTTGTTCTTCCATTATAGTGGTCATGGAACAAGGATCCCTTCCAGGCATCATCTTGGATAGGAGGAGGCTATTGTCCCCTGTGATTTCAACCTCATAACTGGTCAGTGTTCTCATTTACAAGTCAAAGAATGTTGTTGACAGTTGTTTTTGCAGTTGTTGCTTGGAATGGTTTTTTTTTTTTCCTGAGTGATTCATTCTGGAGATCTGTAATCAATACATGTTGACATTTTTTAAACTACATAAGCATGATTCTCCTGGAATTTATCTTTTTCTTCTGTTGTTTCTTGATCGAGATTCTAGTGTTCGATTTTGAATCTATTTCTGCCTGAAAGTGACTGTCCTGATGTCAGATGTGGACTTCCGGCAGCTGGTGAATAGACACCCTAAGGAGGTTAGCTTCACCATCATATCGGACTCATGCCACAGCGGGGGCCTCATATCCTCCACCGTCATATCGGCCACCATCACCGTGCCTACACCACCAAGAGCATCCCCTACGAGTCCATACTCCAACAACTAGCAACCTTAACAAGCATTGTCGCACCAGATATCGGCACCCACCTAACCGCATACTTTGGCGAGGATGCCAGCCCCAGGTTCAGGCTATCACACCACGAGCTCAACATGTTTGAACGCCTGCATCCTGACTCAGGGATACTGCTAAGCGGATGCCAGGCCAACGAGACTTCGGCTGACATGCCGGGTTCTGGCGATGGGAAGGCTTATGGGGCATTCAGTCATGCTATCCAGACCGTGTTTAAGGAGTACTCAGGGCTGCTTGATAACCGCGAGGTTGTGATGCTGGCAAGGAGGATTTTGAGGGATCATGGTATTGATCAGCATCCTTGCCTGTATTGTAGCGATGACAATACCACAGCTGATTTCCTTTGGCAGGGTGCTGATCAGTACTAATTTTCTCTGATTTCGTGATTGAGGTGTGATTGTTTTCGTCGTTGCTTGTTATTTGATTCAAGAACAATGAATGATGATGATATTCATACATGTTTCGTTTGATGTTTTGAAGAAAATGTATGTGACATTTATACGCAATGAACCATAATGACTGTTATTTTCTGGTAGCATTGGTCATGTATACAAGTTTATGTTTTGTTTCAATGTATTGGTCAGAACGACTAGTGATCTGAAGTTCATCATCAACACAACAACCTTAAGTTTTGCTAAAAGTGGATTTGTCATATGAGCATTCTTTGTGTGCTAGGATGTTCTTTGCCCATTAGAATGATGAATTGGCCATTCAGATGATGAATTGTCTAAGGAGTTTCAAATCCCCGATCGCGGGAAAAGTTATCAAAGGATCCATGGATTTTACGCAATTAAGACTAAAATTGTTATAATGATAGATAATTGTTACAGAGTTGGATCCTCTATAGTTGAAGATCCAACAGCGTAAATGCTGTTTTGGATTTTTTTTTTCTTTTGAAAAATCTGGGGAAACATTTAAAAATTCTATTAGCGAAATATCAAGCCTAAAAAAATTAAAAAAAACAACCCCATAAAAAATCAATCAAAAAACAAAAACAATCCCTAAATCATCAAATAAACCTAAACAGTTGAATTTTCAATCCAATGGACAGATTTTCAACTGCACATGTGCAGTTTTCGACCAACAACTATGGATCCAATTCTCATTCCAATTGGGATTGGGATCCTCGACTGTGGGATGTGGGTGCAGTTGGGCGCAATCGGTCATCGGGGTTGTTGGATTTTTTATTCAATAGTTCCGTTTTGTTTGATGGATTACGATTTGTTTTTGTCTTTTGATTGAGTTTTTTACGGATATAATTTTTTATGGTATTATTTTTATTAAGTTTTTTTAAAATTGATATTTTCTTAATAGAAATTTAAAAAAAATTTCAAATTTTTTAAAATACAAAAAAAAAATACCCTCAAACCAAACCAAACCAAACAACATACAGTGTTGTTGGTTTCCAACGGCCGATGATCCGGCTCCTTCCAATCGGTATTCCTTTTGTCTCACAAAAGCACAACGGTTTACTGGAGGAAGTTGGTCGAAATAAACTCCTGCTTGTGTTGCTAATAAACATTGTTGATAATACAATTTGATACTAATCGTTATACTATATTTTTGTTTGATACATCCTTCGACCTAACAGAATTACGATTAATTGACTTGATATGATAATTTATATATATATTAACAGTTAATTTTTGATGTGAAGACTAAATTGTTATTTGACTTTTACGAGTGAGAGGAATGAGAAAAACGAAGAAAAATAATGATTGGGTTGATATGATATAAAATAAAAAAAATAAATGTTTTGATATTTTTATAGAAAAAAAATTTCAAATATGGTAATATTGTAATTTAGTTGGGACAAACTAATTTGAAAAGTATTGTAATTTTGTTGGGACGAAACGAATATTAAAAAGAATCTCCTAATCTCAAATAAATACTGCTTTCGTCCCGTATTGATTATATCATTTTGTCATTTTGATCCATCTCAAATTGTTTATGATATTTCCATATTGAAAAATATTATATGGTTAAGGATTAAAAAAGTTAGAGAAAGAAAAATTGTATGGTTGAGAATTATAGTTAAAAAGAAAGAAGCTAAATCTAATTTTTTACAATGCATAAAATGAATGTTGTAATTATAATGGATGGAAGGAGTATAACGTTTGATTTTTTCACTGTTCAATATGTATATTAAGGAGTTTTTTTTTTTTTTTTTGGTCTTAACGGAGCAAGAAAACTACATCATTGGCACAAGTTGAAATACACATTTTAACGAGTATTAGTGTTTCACGATAATTTTTCAAAAAACGATGTTTGATCGTTTCGTGAATCAAACTTTACATCGATAACTACGTCATTGACACAAGGTTGAAGTACACATTTTAAAGAGTATTAGTGTTTTACGATAATTTTTTTAAAAAACGATGTTTGATCGTTTCGCGAATTAAACTTTACATCGATAAATGACTTAGTTAAAATGTTTTATGGGACGAAAAGAATATAAAGTATGACATCGTTCAATAGAATAATACAACTTTTTCCAAAATCCGTATTTATATATATATAACTATAAACATTTTCATTTTATTTTTGGTCTTTTGGGTTTAATGGCCCTAATACACTAACATAGCCTTGATTCCAGTTTTGGATAAAATATCATGGAAATTATCATTATTATCCTTTAATGATTCTGATATTAGTCACAAACTGCAATAGAATTCAGATGTGATCTATACAAAGTTGTAGGTTCTTGTCTTAATAAGAATCAACTGTACAAATAATGATGAATGTATTCCTAAAAAAAAATGATGAATGCAAATGTGTAAATATAAATGTTGAATCCAAATGTGAAAAAGATAAAAGTCTTATTTCTCATTGAAGTTCTATAAAAACCTCACATTCATAATTAATCTATACTTTGAACAGCATATTAGTACTTCATCAATCACAAGCACAGATCTTCAAAAAGGTCAATATTTGATTCCCAAATTTCAATGAAACTACTCCTCCATCATATATTAATTACTAGCATATATATATATATATATATATATATATATATATTATTTACGAATCAATATAAGTTTTATTTTTATATCAAATCAATAATTTGTATTAAATTAAAGTATGTAATTTACACAACAATTGATATTTTGAAATAAATTTATAAAAAAAATATATATTTGATTGTCCTAATATATATGCTAAATTTTATATCGATATACGAATAAAATCAAAAAGTTTTAATAATTTTAAAGGGATGAAATATATTTCTTCGCATGTTCCTACGTCAAAACTCTATTTGAACAAGATAAATGACTTGCGTCTGGAATACGTGGGGAGTTGCTCCTTCGACACGACTGAAACTGAAACCATTGATTATGTCCGATGAAACGCTAGCACAAATTTTAATTGGCCATCATCTCATCCCATCTATTCAATCTTCACCCCTCATCCCACGCCAATTTATCAAAGGCCAAAAAGCATCCGTCCACTACTCTTACCCTTTCCAAAAATAATCACCACAAAAAGGCAAATCTTCCATTTTCAAGTTTCAATTTTCAAACACAGAAAAAGAGTAGAAGCTAATCTCGATAGAGTGGAAGAAAAATGGCGGAGCAATTGACCGATGATCAGATTTCTGAGTTCAAGGAAGCTTTCAGCTTGTTCGACAAGGACGGCGATGGTCTGTTTCTTCTTTAACCCTTTCTGTTTGATATGCTTTGTGTCAGATCTGGGGAGTTTTGGTGGAGAATGATTGACCCTTTTGGTTTTTCTTCTTGTTGTGCTGATCTGTGCGAGAAAGATTGGATTTTGAGATTGAAAGGGGTTGTGGGTATCTGTGGGTTTGGGAGTTTGGGAGTTTGGGATGTGTGGTGAAATGGGTATGTTGAGAGTGATGGCTTTGTGGTTTGAGATGAGGTTGATTGTGTGGATGAGATTGGTGTTGTGGTTGAAATGTTAAGATGCAAGAAAGATCCAAGTTTTTGGAAGATTGAGGTTTTGTTTTGGGAGGAGAGAATGGAGATTGGTCTTGGGTTTGAAATGGGAGTGTGGATGATTGCGATTGATGGGAGCCAAGGAGTGCGAAATGTTGATGTTTGTGGGTCTCTCTCATTGCTGCAATCGGGGGGTTTTCACTGCATGCTTCATGAATATGAGTTGGTTATCCTCCAATTATGGTGTGATCTGATGACTGGAGGTGGTTCTTTTGAGGAGAAATGGCATTTGTTATGTTAATTGTGGTTGAGATTATTGTTTGCAGAAAGACTAGGAATTTTAGGCCCATAACTAAGAGTTCTAGGTCTATAACCTAGATTTGGATGCTCATGTCGAATTAGGAATTTAGTAGCGTCTTCAAATGCGAATTTGCTTCCAGTACAAGAAAATATTTGTAAAGGATGAAATCGAGATGGGCCTAGATTTTTTTAGGGGAGTGTTGGTGATCACTGATTATTGTCAAAGGTAGGAAAAGCACTCTATTGTTATATTTTGGGATGATTCTGATTATCCGGTCATGGATGCAATTTGGGATTTGGCGCTGCTGCTTTGATGAAGTTGGGTTGGTGCCCATTTGGGTTTTATGTCTTCTTTGATTGGCGGCTGGTTGTTTCGAGGACAACGACATTCATCCCATTTTGTTGAGATATTGGTTTATGGAATTGAGGAGTGGTAGTTTCTAGGTAAGATTTATTATATGAACTAACAGATCCTTGGCACCGTTTTCTCTTTGGAGCTATCGTGTAACCGTGTTTATGTACTAGTAGCTCCTAAGCAGGTTCAACTATTTGTTTAACAGTAGTCAAAGCAAGACGGTATCGATGGCTAGCTCGTAACTGATGTTCCACGATAGAGTTATTGATGTGAAATGTACTAGTGTCTTTTGTTGTTCTTTGCTTATGTAACTTTTTTAAACAAGTATTGAAAGGATAAAATGGGGAAAATTTCTGCTTTACTCCTCTAATTGTCTCTAAGAACTGAAAAGGATTTTCATGATCCCCATGTTCTGTGTGCATTATGAGGTCTTTTGTTTAGATCTGGTTTACCGTGGGGTTGCTATGCGCATTGTTTTCTTTTGGACGTTATCTTTTCCTTATTCTATGTCTTCAACTCTTCGTAGATTAAACTGTTTGGCTTATGGACTCTCCAGGTATCACTCAAGTAATATTCATAGCTTCTTTTTAACTTTGATTTCATTCTTTTTCATTCAGGGTAGTTTTGAAGCTTCATGGGATTAACTTTCCCTGATTCAACATCTTGATAGATTAAATTGTTTGACTCATGGACTCCCCACGTATCGCTCAAGAAATATTTATATCTGCTTTTAATGTCGATTTCATTTCTTTTTCCTTCAGGATAGTTTCGATACTTTATGCTTAAATTAACCATGTTGATTCATCATGTAGTACTCGTGAGGTATAGATGTCACCATGGTGTAAAAAGGAATTGATCTTATATGTATCATACATGGATGAGTCTCAAACTGAAAACCATGTATACATTGTGTAGGATGTCTCTTGTCAGCTAAGTATTGGATGAAACGATTGGTGTCAATACTTCTTAATACTTCAAGTTGCTGAAACTATTCATATTGAACCCGTGCTTTTGCAATATAATGTACAACACAGACATGAAAGTTGTCTTCATACACAGAGTGAAATTAATGACTGCTTTTATGGCAATGATGTCTAGTATAAGATGATAGAGAATTATCCCATGGTTAGAAACTACATAGTCTATTCAACTATTATGACTATGTATTAGTAACTAGTTTAGAGTTGATAGATAGGAGTACAACTTATGTTGAGCTCTAGTGGGATCATGTGCTTGGTGCGCAAATCTTGTTTTTCTTCAAAGTGTTGCTCCTGTGAAATGATTGATTAATTCAACGAAGCTGTAAAGTATAAGCATTGTGCAGGCTGTATCACTACCAAGGAGCTGGGGACAGTGATGAGGTCATTGGGGCAGAACCCGACTGAGGCAGAGCTTCAAGACATGATAAATGAAGTTGATGCTGATGGTAACGGCACTATTGATTTCCCTGAGTTCCTTAACTTGATGGCCAGGAAGATGAAGGATACAGATTCCGAAGAAGAGCTCAAGGAAGCTTTCCGGGTCTTTGACAAGGACCAGAACGGTTTCATTTCAGCTGCTGAGCTACGCCACGTGATGACTAATTTGGGTGAGAAGCTGACTGATGAAGAAGTCGATGAGATGATCCGTGAGGCTGATGTGGATGGGGACGGCCAGATCAATTACGAGGAGTTTGTGAAGGTGATGATGGCAAAGTGACCATCGCCGCGCTAAATCTATCTGCTAAGTAAATTTCCGAAGTCATGACTCTCCTATGATGATTGAAGAAAGACTTCTGAAGAATCCTGTGATTGTATGAATCAGACTAGAGGATTTCCTTTTCTTCGAATTTTTTTTGGGTTGTAGACCTTTTCATTTAGTAGTTTGTCCGAATCATCGGTGTGGGAAATCAAGTTCCTCGTTTTGTGACATTGTGTGAAATTCCATCTCGGTATGCTTTTATCTGGATTCGCCTTGAAAACTATGTCCTGGTCTCATTTGTGAAATACTATCTTTATATGCTCTTGCTCATTTTTCTGTTATATCCTTGTCATTGAGAGCATGCATAGCTGAATGAACTTCTATGCCAGACATCTTGGCTGATTAAGGTAATGTTGCTCATTGACTGTTCTATCCTTGTTATCAAGACGAGCGCAATGACAGCAGTAAAACCAGTTTTTCACAGAGAAAGAGTGAAATTTCTTGAACAAGGCATGCAAGTCCAGATGCAGGATGTGTGTCAAGTCTAAAGGGGTACATAACCTTGTGACTCTTGTCACCAATTCGTGAGTGTATCTTCATCTAAAGTGGCCAACAACATGAAAATACTACAATCAACATATGGTTCTCATAATCTCTTCAGGCTTTTCTTTCTTGGGTCGATCTTCTTCTTGTCAATGACCTGGGCCTTGGTCAACATCCCTTCCTTCTTCTGGGAAGAGGGCGGCAGCTTCGAGCCACCGGCTACATTTTCATTTGCTGGGCCAAGAACTGTTGGTGGATCCTGTCCACCGATTCCTTTGGTTGATGAAGCTACAGTTGACACTGGCACCCCAGAATTCGACGGCTTCTTTGGATCTATGTTCTGACTCGGGGTGTTTGTTTGCTCCACATTCAGGGCAGATGATTCCGACATAGCCCCTTGTTTCAACTTTGCTTTAGGCGGCTTGGCATGGATTCCAGTGTAAAGCCTGCAAAGTATTCAGAGTAACCATTTCAGCAACTGGCAACATAAGATATGACTATGTGACGGTCTTCATTACAGTATTGTAGCACGTCTTGTTGCACGATTTCATCGTTGAATATTGGCCGAGGGCACAAAATCACTGACCTTGCAAGCCTAGCATATTCCTCATAATCTTCAAGGAGCATCTTGCCTGCTTGCTCATTCAAAGCAGATTCTGGAAACGGTTCTATAAGTAGACACCGGACCACCTGATAGTACAGCAATGCAGCGTCAAGAATGGCATTTCTAAGAACATCAGAACATGAAACACTGATATTTAATCTCACATATCTAAACTCAGATGCTGAAGAGTACTCACAAGAAGAACATGGCGTAGTCCAAGACTTGGACTCCAATCCTTCTTCAAAGTGTTCACACAAATCTCACCATTATTAGCAATGTTTGGATGGAAAATCTTGGTCAGGAAATATCCTACAGGTAGAAGTTTGACAGTGTTTATGAAATGCAAAAACGAAATAGGGAAACGGAAATGAAGAAACGCCAACAAAAGAGAGTTCCAATCATGAATAATTCTTACAGGTTTTTCTGAACGCATTTGCTTTGACATCTATGTTACAGGTTATATTACTTGCTCGGCCATACCTTTGGGAGGTGAATGAGGGAAGTCACGCGATAATATCAACTTCATACGGAAGACCCCATTCTCGTACGGAGTCCCAGCTGCAAGGCCAAGAGATTATTGCCATCATGTGCAAGGAACTTTTCTACAAAGTCAATAAATGAACAGGGCAACGCAACCCTAGATACCTGGTCCATCAATATCCGCATATATGGTCGAGAAATCGTCATCATTCACTCCAACTTTGATTCCTTCAGGAGGTGTTTCATCAAGGTTCTTCAACTCTTTAGCGAGCTGCTTCACGACATTTGGTGGAAGGTTTTCATTCGTAGCCTACCAAAGCAATGGAACAATTCAAATACAAGAAACAGTACCTATGTATTCTTTTCAGTCATTAACACCATACGTCAAAAGGTACCAGAAATAAACATAAATCAGGATGTGAACAAGCGATAAACCAGCATTGCAAAGGCCAGCCATCTATTGACCATAATTAAGAGATATTCTTGAACAAGGAAATACATAATGGCCTAAATGGGCAGAACTTACCATGGCGATTACTTAATCAAGTACTTTGAGCTATCTAGAGATCTCGATGCGCGCTATGCCTCTACAAAGACAGAGGTATGTATTGTCTGGAAGAAAACTCTGCTGCGAGCACCTACAAAACCAAACATATGAAAAGTTACTCCCACTATCAATCAAGCACAACGATATGTTTGGTTTGTGGAACGAAACACCACCAATCAACAATGTAGGAGAATACAAAATATAAGGCTGCATCGGTCATCACAAAGATGGTCAAGCAAACAATATATTGACAAGATGGAAAGATCGTCTTCATCAGATATGCAAGGCTTTACCAAAGAGTCCAAACTTCCTACCATTAGATCATCTGCTCTCAAGTAAAACCCCTATCATAGCATCAAGTGACCACATACCATAGATCATTGTAAGCCAATTGTCAAATTGCTTCACATATTGTCAAGTTTGGGGACAACCTAACTTTCATAAAAAGCTCCCTTCGTTTTTGATATCATCAGCACACATTTATCAGACTACAATTTCACCCCATCAGCACATATTCAAGAATGTTTTCTAATGAAGGATCATGATACAAGAAAAGATTCAAGACTCTCATCCTCCAACACATTTGGTGACGAAATGAACATGCATTGACAAAAGAGTAACATAACTCTAATCTGCGTAATGGGATCGTGTCGATCTCCTTTCCCACCAAAGAGAACTCTATGAGGGCAAAACCCTAATCCCAAAATGGAATTTTCTGAACAAATAGGTTTTGATCATCAAAGAAAGAAACAACATCAAGACTCGTGCTTTTCTACTTCAACACATCATTGAGCACCCATGAAATGAATCAAATCAAATAGCTCAACAAACCCTCCACTCAAACCATGAAACAAAAAGGAACCAACCAACAAGCATCCTTTGTATCATCAAAATTTTCAAAACCCTAATCCCCAAATCAACCCAGAAACCAAAATCAGTGATCTATCAACACTCCCACCCTAGTCTTCAACCCAAAAAACCCACACACATCTCAATTCCAATCACAAGCAAAGAATCCAAAACAAAAACACAGATCACGGACAGATAATGCAACCTCTCGTGTACTCCTAAAAGACACAAGAAAGATCCCAAATTGAAACCGATCTCTCAAATCCAAACAAAACCCAGATGAAATTAGCCACAGAAACAAAAACCCAATTCAAAGAAACAGCCATTTAGACAAAAATTTGAATTCATTCCAAAAAAATAGACATACAAGATCACCTTCGATGAGAACAGACAGTGAACGTCAAATGAAACAGGGGAAATCAAGAGATGATGGGCTGCTGATTTCTTGTATTGTATTGTATTGTTTGCAACAAGAAGGAAACAAGAAAGGTGCAGAGAGGAGAGAGAGGAGTGGGTTTTGCTTGGAATGATTGAACTGATTTCTGCCCAAATTGAATTTCCAATAATAAATAAAATGTTTTTGGGTTCTTGCCAGCAATATTACTGATTTCATAGACGTTGAAGTTCTGGGCCCACATATTTAGGAAGTTTTTTTTTACATGAAAGTTTGTATCATATTTAGTTATAATATTTTGTTATTCATTTAAATCATATAAAATAATTATATCATTTATTTTTAAATAAAATATATATAATTTAAAATATTAATAATATTTTATTATATATTTTAATAATAGATTCTTCGCAACACATTTAATTTTATTACACTGTTAGTATCACCTTTTTGGGACAGATTGCATGAAGTGTTCTTCACATACAGAAATTATCTGTCAAATTAATTAAGAAATATTAGTTTGTTATATTTTTTTATCAAATGATAAAATTTTATTTGGATTAGAATTTATGAATTCCAAAGTTTTGATAAATTGAAAACTTTTTTTTTTTTTATCAAATAAACTGAAAACTTAGAAACAGCTGAATAATCAATTGTGACAAAGTTTAAGCACCTTCAATTTTGCATGTCATATTTCTTGAATCTGCAAAAGAAATGAAATGAGAAAAATGACAGAAGGTGACCGTTGGTGACATGTACTAGCCGTTGCCGGTTGCCAGCTGTTCCACTTGAATGCTGATGGCGTGTGTTCATCCAGTAATAATACTAAAATCGTTATTGTTTCATAAAAAAGAAAATATATCGTTATTGTTAAGCACAGATTAATTGTCCTTGGACGTTACCAGAATTCAAATTTTCGTTACTATCAGTCTTGCTCATTCGACTGCATGCATTCTGGTATGTTCAACAAAAGTGATGATGAAAATTGAGGAATTTTTGTTTATATGATCCTTTGATGGTTTGTTTATTGTAAACTCCTCTATTGAAATATGATAATTAAATATTTGATGAAAAAATATGAATTTTTCGTTTCAAATGACTTATGTCAATCTACAATTAAACTGTTATAAAAAGAAATATAAAATACTCATCGAGAGTGAAAATTTTGACTTAATAGATTTTGACAAACTTTAGATCGAGTCATATAACTCGTAAAAATTTCATGTGTCCCAAATGAAGGGGATATCAGATTATCTTGAAAACTTTGGGGTTGTACTTCAACTGAAGGCTTTAGTTATGGACATAGAGGCCCATATACAAGTGAGCATTGGGCTGGGCCAAGCTCATTGCGGTAGATGAGTAATTCACATGGCGTGGCATTTGGGTTTTGCTACCCTCCCTTTCTTTGTGTGTTTTTTGTAACTATACACTAGATAATACAATAAATCAATACAAGCGCTAACATTGTATATTGAACAACACTGGAAGGTCATGTAATGATAAACATAGTGAATTGTTATATCCGTTTAAGAAAATTCGGAGCAAAACAATTGTGAATTTCCCTATATTGACATACTGTTCACCATAAGAAGATTTCATAAGCCACGTGTAAGCAATCATCATTAGTATGCAAATCGAAATCCTAATTCTGCGTAGATTTAATTCGTTAATATCTTTGAACTAAATGATTTTAACAAACGTTTAGGGTTAGCAGAACATACCTTGATCCATAGTGTTTTTCTGAAATCGAACAACCTTTAGTTGCTCCTACGAAAATCTCTTCTCTCTCGTAACCTTTTTATTTTTTGTGATGTTTGATAGAGAACAACCAATTGAGAGAGAAGACCAATTATATAGAGCATTGGATTATTGAACTCCCCACTCTCTTCCATAAATCACATTCCATCAATGTGAGTTTAGTGGGTTGTTATAGATATGAAATAAAATCTCATTTTTTACCAATAAAATTTTACTATCCATTTAAATATTAAACCTTATCACTATGGTCAGTTAATGGAATATTATAAAATTCTCTCACTTGTCCCATATGAATTTACATAAAGATTTAAAAACATACTTTGTGGGCAAATTCGATTTAAATTAAATCATTTCTTACATTGATCACATCATAAGTCACGATCAAGCATGGATTTCATAAGGGATCGCGACGATCAAATGTTATTTATTCGATATTATTCCTTCCACATATCACAGTACAAGTCTATACTTAACATGAGATTCATATATAAGGGTTCAACGATACTGTTTTCATTTCAAAAACAAATCCTGTTAAAATTTGCATAAGAGATTCATGTATACATTAAGCATCATGAAAGAGGATTTTCATAAATATCAGAAACAATGCATAAATGATATCAAAGTGTCATTACATCAAAAACATAATACATCATCAATTAAGGGTTCTCAATAATCTCCATTTGTTTGACATGATCGATAAATACCTTAGGGGGTAACCCTTTCGTTAATGGATCCGCAACCATAAGATTGGTGCTAAGATGCTATATACAGTCGTTTTGTTTCTGAATTTCTTCTTTGACGACAAGTACTTCAGCTCCAAATGCCTTGCACATTTGGAATACTTGTCATTCTTGGAGAAGAAAACTGTTGCGACATTATTACAGTAAATTTTCAATGGCTTGGCAATGCTATCGACAATTCCATGTCCCATAAATAAGGTTCCGTAACGATAAGGCATGCACAATAGCTTCAAAACATGTCATGAACTCAGCTTCCATAGTGGACACGGACATTGCAGTCTGTTTCGCACTCTTTCATGATACTGCTCCTCCACCTAAAAGAAATAAATATCCAAATGTAGATTTTTTGGAATTCAAGCAACCAGCAAAATCTGAATCTGAATATCCTATCACCTCGAGACGATCGGATCTCTTAAATAGGAGCATGTATTTCTTCGTTCCTTGTAGATATTTTAGCACTTTCTTTACCGTTTTTCGATGTGTCATTCCTGGATCGCTTTGATATTTACTCAGCATTCCAGCAGCAAAGCTAATATCTGATTTGGTGCAGGTTTGGGCATACACCAAACTCCCAACAATAGATGCATTTTATGTTTCATTTGTTTATACTCCAATTCATTCTTTGGGCATTTCATAAGGCCCAATTTATCTTCCTTCTGAATTGGATCGACACTTGCAGAACAACTTTTCATTTTAAATCTCTCAATAACTTTATTAATATATGCTTTCTGAGACAGCCCTAACATTTCTTGTGATCTATTACGAAATATTTCAATTTTTATTACATAGGATGTCTCACCCATATCTTTCACCACGTTCATGGCTGTCATAATTACTTCACATGACATACAAATGAAGGTCCTTCAAAGATGTCATAACTCATTACATGCATTTGTTTTTATGAAGCTTAAGACCAAGCGGCCAAAGACGGAAAGAAACTTCATCTACACTTTACATTGGAATCTTTAACAGATTTTCTATTTTATATACTAAAATATATTTTTTACATCATTTACATAATCTTTATTTTACATCAAATTTATCAGAATCTTTGTTTTTATCTATAAATAATTAAATAATAGTATTTGTTTGGAAAATTAAGAGGAAAAATGGAGTTGGTTGTGAGGAGGAAGAAGATAGGACGCGCATGGTGTGAGAAAGAAGTAAAATAGAAAATGTGAATAGTACATCTTCAAAGTCAGAGATTCACTGTTTATATTATACATAATAGATAATTAGTTACATAATTAATCTATTACATTATAATTTTTTGCAAAATTTATCATTTTTGTTATTTAAAATGAAGAACGATCCCTTTTTACATAATCTGATGAAGTGCTCTTAGACATCATGCATTTTGACCAAAAAAATAAAAAATAAACATTTAGCACGTCAAAAAAAAAAAAAAAAAAACAAGACATAAACGAAATAAACTTATCATCTATTTTATCTATCTCATTAAAATTATACTTGCACTTTATTTTTATTTTTATGATAATTCATAAAAATTATAATATTTATTTATTTGGATTCTTTTTTAAAATTATCAAGTGCTCACAATTTTTTTTTATCCCATATCATGTTCACTAATCTCACAATCTGTTTTAATTTTGTGAGACGGAGCAAATAATACTCCCAAAACGTTCTTGCTCTCATCCTAGGTTAGGGGTCACAAGAGTGAAATTAAACAGAGTAGAAATTTGTCACACTAATCATCACCAAAATGTCAAACCCTCCAGAAAAAAAAATCCATAAATGCCCATCATGCTGATTAGTGACAGACATCTAATAGTTGTACAAAACAATTAACCCCAAAAAAGGTAATAAAATCACAACCCGTGAAGAATAACCACAGCAGCTGACACACAGAAAACCCCAGCGAGACTAGAGAGAGAAAAGCGTGCTCAATTGGGTCCTTTATAGAGAGAAAAAGCTGAATCGAACAACAAGAGTTCGAGTGAGATTTGCTGGGCAAGCATGGAGGATTCAAGTGGGTTCAAGATCTGAATCAACTCCGTTGAAGCACAATTTCTCTAAATGGAAGGTGGGTTACCTTAAAAATCTCATCTTTTTCACATTTTGGGCACTTGCTATTGTACTTTCTGTAGCGGATTTTGCTTCGCTTTGGTCGAATTGTGATTCATTGATGTTAGCTTTTATGTGGGTGTTGCTGATTTTGTTCAAGTTCTCTACATGATTATCACTTTCCTACCCTCTGTCCCCATTTCTGTATATTGCTTTTTTTGGTTAGTTTGTGAGGATTTCTAGGAATTCTGTGATTTTGTGGAGAATCCAGATGTTCCAAGAGGAAATTTTGTTGGTGAGATCATGATTTTGGTGATTGTGGGTTTCGGATCAATTGAGTGGTTTTTGGTTGGATGAGGGCAAGGGCTCAATTGGGAGATTATATGATGGGAGATTTGATTTTTGGGGAATAATGAGAGGTTTGGGTTGCCTTTGAGATTTTTGTTGATGAGACCAATTGGAAGATCTGATGTCGGGTACTGTTGTATTGAGTTGAATCTACCATGTAAGAAACAAGTTAGTGCTCAATGGAGTTGATGGAGTTCGAGTTTGAGCCGGTTGGTGGAAGAGTCACATTGTTGCTTTTAGGTGGAGATGATCTTCATTGAACACTCCTCAAGCTTAGTTCTTGATGTTGTCGAAAGACTTCATTGATCAAAAGAAGTACTTTTCCTGTTAGAGCACCAGCGATTGTGCATGAAAACAATAATTTTTTAGCATCAAAAGCATAGTTTATTAAGTCCTGTAAGATTAGCCAGAAAACATTGGTAACTCTTGTATTTCATTATTGTCAGGTATCTCACCGGGCCAAGAGTCTGCACAGTCTGGGCCGAAGAGATCTAGTGTATCATCTGTTGGTAGATCTTCGATCCGGAAGGAGTTTCTACATAGATTCGTGGACAGTCAGATTCTGACTTCTAACCTTGAAGACTGGTTTGAGACAATATTAGAAAATCCAGAATCAGATATCTTTGATGTGCCTTTTGACTTGGTAGAACTTCAGAAATTTGACTATGCATTAGAAAATGTTTCATTCCAACAGCTCGTTCGGATGCCTGGTGCTGTTTATGCTTCAACATCTGATGCTGTAGAATCGACTGCTTATCTGGCCATTGAAGATTTTCTACATGCTGGCGTGAAGGGCTTATGGGAAGCATTTTGGAGCGAGGGTGAACCCTCTCCATTTTCAGTGGCATGTCTGTATTGTCAAAACATGAAATTTTACCCTGCTGAAAGGGCTATAGCCAATGGGAAACTTGAAGGCCTGTGCGCCACTGCCATATTGCTCAAGAACAGCAGACATCCGCATGGGAAATGGGATGAGATTCTCGAACTTACTCTTTTGAGGCCTGATATTAGTAACTTATTGAATGAAAGCTCACGGCTTCCTCCTCTCTCTATCGTGGGTGAAGCTTTATATTTTGCTATCCGCATACTGTTATCTCGAAGCCTGAATAGAACTAGTTTTCCCCTTAGTTCAGGCCCTGTATTTATTCTGCTTCTCGATTCTCAATATGGTGGCGTGCTGAAAATCGGAGGAGACCTGAACAAGCTGGACCTTGATGTAAATAACGTATATGAGTGTGCAGCTGATTGGGTGAAAAAACATGCAAGAATTGCCATGTCTCCCATTGACAGGATTTGGAACAAACTTGGAAATGCAAATTGGGGAGATATTGGCACTCTTCAGCTTCTCTTTGCTACCTTCCAATCCATCACACAATTCGCTGGAATGCCTAAGCAATCCATTGAAGACTTGGCAGCAGATCATAGTTCTCGTCTTCATGCAAGAAGAACAGAAAGACAACTAGGAGATGCTATTGTCAATGGGCAAGGTCTGTACCGCTTCCAGCACCGAGGTGGGTCGCCTGAAATTGTTGAGGTTCAGGATGAATCTAGGGTGGAGCCAGAAGATCTGATGAAGCTAGAAATAGGAACTGTTCTGTGGTTGGAAGATCCTGACGGGCAGAAAGGCTATCAGATCAATGAAATTAGATCAGACGGGGAACTTCCTTACTACATTGCGACGTTTGTCGAGGTTCCAGGAAAAGCAGTCTTCCTGTATGTTGGAGCCAGGCCTTCACAGGTTGAACCAGCTTGGGAAGATATGAACCAGTGGTATCAAGTTCAGAGGCAGACCAAAGTATTGAAAGTTATGAATCAGAAAGGTCTATCTAGCAAGTACATTCCACAACTGAGTGCATCGGGCCGCATGGTTCATCCAGGTCATCGTATGAGACCAGACTCCGGCCGCAACTGTGACCATCCTTGGTGCGGGACCCCCCTGCTCGCAACCAGTCCAGTCGGCGAGCCAGTTTCTGATATGGTCAGGTCCGGACGATTTGGTCCTGATGAGGCCATCAAATGCTGCCATGATTGCTTGTCC
>JAOVYX010018407.1:0-20244 GCA_035668315.1 Drosera spatulata
GCATGAAACTCAGTAATCTAGAGCATATGCCTCACATTTGCAGGGTACTCCCCCGACTATGGCGAATCGATGAGTACTAGTAAAATAGGTATGCCATACTGCGTATAAGTATTTGTATGATTTCACGTTTCTTATGCTTTGTTTTTGTCGACATGGGCCCATGACTCGAGAATTTTCAAAAGACAGACTCTGAATTCAAGACTTGTCAATCGTCAATCGGGCTACAAGAATCCGTCGATTCGATGCGTACGTGCCGAGATTGTACGTCGTCTTATACTTTAGTGGATAAAGTGCGCTTCCAACGGGCTCTATTCGCTCCTCGTTGGGATAGATTTGGGCCTCCCAGCAGAAAGCAACTGGTGGCCACGCCACGTCCGGCATTTGATGCCGTTGCATGCATGCTAAGAGGATGGGGGTTGCCCAACGCTCCCTAGCTAGTTCAGTTCACCCGTGACGATGACTCAAGAAGATTGGTTAAAGTTTAGTCTTGATGACTTTCACTTGACATTCGATAAAGATTTTCAAAAAGGGACATCACGTTTGACCTTCCTCACGATAGTTTGAGCAAAGAAAGATGATGACAGTGCCGAGCTCGATCTCCAAAACACTTTCAAAAAAACATGGCAGAAGACTTGATAGTTCATAAACCATGCACAATGTTCATCGTTGGTTTGCATTCCGTTTATTCGTATGTTCCACAGGATAAATCCCAGATTCGTTTAAATGCTTTATAAGGCTCGTGTTATTATGATTTCTCACCTAGCGTTGTTCATACGTGTTTAATAAATGTCCATTTGTATACGCAAGGTTCATGTATCATATAAACGCATTTGGGTTAATTCGTTTTGCGGGCGCGACAGTGCTGGTTTGATAGGGACGTTGGCATTTCGTCGAACACTTTCGCACTTCACCATTTCTTCATCCGAAAATGCACGAAACATGACTAAAACGATCATATTACAGCACAAACAAGGTCTTAAACACGCACGAGCAAAATCTAGCTCATGAACGAAAGTAAACGTCTCGTACGGGTTAGATTACCTCAAATGCTCGTTTTTCTCGCCGTGAACTTCGTCCTCCTTCTTCTTGCTCGTCACCGCTGCTGTAATCACCCTGAAAACGTCGTCGTTTGCCCTTGCATTCCCTGTTGCTGCTTGATGATGATGGTGCTCGGATGATGGCAGTGGTTTGATGGCGGTGTGTTGATGGTGAAGATGCAAGGGAAGGAGAGGAGTGTGTGAGGTTGTGTGTGTTTGCAGTGAGGAGTGAAGAATTGTGATGCGTAGGAAGAGGTGATGGAGCGTGATTGAAGGTGGACGACGAGGCGTGGATTGTGGGCGAAGGTGGGCGGCGAGGCGTGGGTTGTGTCGGGCGTGAATTGGTGCAGGGAAAGGATTTGGTGGAAGGGAAAATGAGAGAGTTGAATATTACGAATTCGCTCCCTCGTTTTGTTTTTGTCAGTCTATTTTCATCCATATTTCGTTCTATTATCGTATCGAAAAATATGCCTGCAAATAGGCAAACTTATCTGATGACATTTGTTTTGTTGTGAATTTCGAATGTTTCCCGAACCGTATTTTATTACTCCAAATACGTGTATTGTAACATTAGAACGTTACGTTATAACATCGCGCGTACGTTACGTTTAATACGAACATTTGTTAACATATACATTACGCCGTTATAACGATATATTTAACGTTACATATTCGTTCCATTATTCGTATGTTTAAATAGCGTTATATTTTATAATATATTTAATATCAAAATTTCAGGATATTACATCAACTCTAACATGTAGACTAGCCAGCTGCGTCACAAGCCGATTAAACTCGACAATACGGTCATTCGTTCCCTCCTTCATCTTGAGGTCAAACAAATCTGCCTTCAAATATAGCTTATTTGAAATGATTTGGACATGTAAATAGATTCTAACTTCTCCCACATCTTCATCGGTAAGACGTCGTTCAGAACCTGATACTTCATCTGTGGCGTCAAACTCAATCTGATAGTAGCTGCTGTCTTTGCTTTCAGTTCATTCCAGTCATCCTGACTCATATCTACTGGTTTAATTCCTTTCAGAGTCTTGAATAATCTTTACTGCACAAGAACATCCTTGATCGTACTCTGTCAGATGCTGAAATTATTTTTTCCATCAAACGGCTCAATCTTTAACTTAGCCGTATTCACCATTGTCTCAAAAAATAGCAGGAACAGCACAACAGAGGTTCTAGCTTTTGAAACCTTTCAAGCTAACTAGAAAATTCAGAATAGAAGAATTGAATCTAAATCCCTAGATCCACAATTCTGAACCTTGTCAATCTGTGAGCTCTGATACCACTTGTTGCGAACAACCCGAGACAAAATGCGGAAACAACGAAATGATAAAATTAGCAAACAAACCAGAATCAATAGAAAATGAACGACACCAGATTTACGTGGGAAAAACCCTCAGGGGGAAGAAAAAACCCACGGGAGAACAGAAATCCACTATCAAATAATGATTTACAGCGTTTCCTGAACCTGATCGTTCAATCTCACTTTGTGTGCACTTAAAACCCTGTGGAATCGACAAACAATAGCCTCTGCCGATCTACCAATGTCGTCCACTCTAGAACCCTAAAAAACAAGCTATTTATAGGATCCATAAATAAAACAGATCTGGAGACCCAGGTTTGTCGCCCGCGACCCTGGCAAAAAATCCCATGTGCTTCCATTTGCGCGTCTGATGCTCCTTAAACCTTCGGATACTCAAGCCAACATCAACAATGATGATATTGAAGTGGGTTTGTAGAGGGAGGCAGTAATGAAGTAGGACGAGGGAAAGAAAGGTCGAACGGGTCGGATGACGGAAAGGGTGAATCAGAGAGGTGGTGTTTGATGGTGATTGAATATGTTGTTTAAGTTTTTGATTTGCTGATCGGTTTTGGTATGCTATTTTGTGGGAATGCTGATCCTGATGTCGTCTTTTCTTGATGGTCGTGGTCTGGTCCTGGGTGATTGTCAAACTCTGCATCAGATCCAAGCTTCTTTCAACTGATCATGGTAAGATTTTTGCGGATTCGGTTCATGATTTTTCTCCTGGAGTGACTGACTGATTTTGTGCTTTTATGGCAATGTCTGTAAAAGAACTCTTGATCCTTTGTCGGTGTCTTTTTGATGGCTTAATGTGACCATGAAAATAAGCAGCTGCTAAGCTATGAGTTTGATGCAGGAGCATTTAATCAGATTCAGGGATGCTTTTGCTGCCTATGGCATAGTGGTTTTCGGAGTTCTGGAAATATTATTGGGTTTCGTAGTAATGGCAAAGAACGTATCATAATCTTGGTTCTTGAGTTCCATGTATCTATTGGTGTCTTGTTTCGGATTGACTCTTTAGCTGTCTTGGCTTACTGCACACTTATGTAGTTTCAAATCTTGCTGTCTTCTTTTGGTTAGACTTTCGAGTGTCCTCTCTCCAGATATTCATGGTGTTCGTTCTTATGTTGCCCTGTGGTTGAATATTCATCATTATGCAGGCTTGCCTACTGAAGAAAAACATGATGTGAATCCTGGGACTTCGGCACAATTGCTCAAGGTGAAAACGTGAAAATTGATTAGATTGTTCTGGATCATTTTTTGTTTTCTTTCTTTTTTAATAGTGGTAATCAAATGCTCATTCTTAGTTTCCTCTGAAGAAAGGCCTTGTTGTGACTGGAAGACCAAAAAAAAAATCCATACTTGTTTCCTAGTGGAAAGAGAACCCGTGAGACTTGAAGCCCTGAAGTACATAAACATCTTTTAAGGAGGTATCAGTTAGAGTTATAAAGTATATGTGCTCGAAAACTCACCAATCTAGGCTTATCTGTCTCATGGTATGTATACATATGATGTTTCCTGTTTGTGGTATCCATTCACATGAAGTTATCGCTTTTGTAGTTTTATATGAATTTGGATATTACTTCTAAGAGGTTCAGTGTTTGATATTAATATTAGTATTCAGTTATACACGTTTTCGCTTCAAGAGTTAGAGAGTTTTCATCAAAAAGTGCAGGTTTGGAATAAAGAAGTTTTTGGCAATATCTTCATTCGAAAGCTAGTATTTTGAGACGACTTCTCTCACAGACGGAGATGGATGAAAGAGGTTTTGTCACCAAAGATGAGACGAGCGGGTTCTCTTTCGACGCTTTGTATAAAAAATCAATCATTTTCTTATTTATACATGCTAGTATCGACTATACTCACTTAGATAGAATTAGTATACTTGAATCAATTCTACATAAAGGATTTTTATACCAATATAAGAAAATGGTAAAATAGTACATCGAGGTACCCAGTCTATGACAACTATCAGCTTTTCATCTATTTTTGTGCCTTCAGTAGGCCTAGTCTTTCCGACAATTGCAATGGCTTCTTTATTTCTTGTTAAAAAAAAAAAAGATTGTTTAGACCTAGTGCAGCCAAATCACATTTTTTCAAGACTTAAACTTGAATCAGAACACAGAGATCTATATAGTAAAAAGGGGATCTTTTCTGAACAAAAATGGGAAAAAAAAAAAAAAAAAAAAGATCTTCTGCATGCAGAAGCATGAAAGAGAACTAAATGAATGTGTAGTAATTAGGATTTGGCCACGTGAACATAAGAGTACAGGTTATTCCTCTAGGCTTACAATGCCAAGTGATTTTTTTGTTCTATTTTTTGTTTTCTTGTAACTTACTAATGGTGTCTGCTATTGAACATTCAGACTGCTGCACATCAACTTCCGGTCTCAGCTTCAGGGTCAAGAGGAGAGCATGCTACGAGCATCAAGAGAACAGAAGTTCTGAACTACGGCGCTGTTACTGGATGGTTGTTGCTCTGGTTATGTTTAAGTTCTTTTTTCAACCCTGGTGATGCATCTGATTTTTTTTCTTCTTTTTGTCCTATTGTCGCTGGTGAAGTGATGTCGATGCTTCCCCTACCAAGCCGACTGTAACAGAGGTCAGTTAAATGATCAATTTTGGTTGCAAGAATATATCATGTCTGAACCAAAATACAACCTACTAGTTGATAATGTTCTCTTAACCATCCCTGTTTGCTGATCAAGATAAAACTAAAGAAACTTGTTCAACTCAAGAAACTGGTACGTTATTTACAGAATATGTACCTTTGGAACTTTAGTTTCCTGCTGTTATTTCTGACGCAACTTTCCTGCAAACTGTTTCATGGACATGTTACCTGGAAGAGGATGACATCTGCATCTTCAAGCTAATCCAGGACGTACGGGACTCAAGCTGAGGATAAAGACCACCATATTTCTTGTCGTTGATCCTTTTGTTCGATTGACCATGGAAAAGCCATAGATGGTGGCAAAGGATTGTAGCGAGTCGCAGTATAGTTGTCTGGAGAATCATGACGAAGTTTAAGACAGTATTCATCCAACTCTGGAGATTTATCCTAGCAGCGGTAGGATCTGATTATTATGAGGCTATCTAGTCGTTTGCCTTGTTCTCTTATGGATCTAGTCTGAATTGAAATGTTGTCTTTGTACTACTTTAAACCCGTTGAGAGTTCACGAACTAATATACCTTAAATTATGAACGTGCTTTAACAAGATGCGAGCAGCTGCTAGTTCCTTTTATTTTTGAGTGAACTTTGTGTGAACTTCTAACTATAAAGGTGTAACGCCCCAAAATTAGACATGCTTAGAAGACGTTATCATGATGCTCTAACCCTAAGCTAAATCACCAGGCACTTATAAACATGAAATACTTATGTTGATAAGAGTAAAAGCTTACATGAGTTTATTACATAAGCAACATAAAAGCAAAAGTTGTCTGGATTACATTTATATGCTAGTGACAATAACTATATTATGACACGTAAAACAATGAAATTTCGATAAAGCGATTTCAGTCATATAAAAGAAGTGGTCATGAAAGCTTAGTGAAACATAATGTTTTACCAAAGGAGATCATTGAAGCTAAAGTCAAATACTTCCTTAATCATGTTCCAATGAATAATCATAAAGTATAAAGACTTGGAACTTTAATCGTGTAAGCAAACTTGGGTACGAGTGGTCATGACTTACTATACTTGATGTCGTTACGACAAGTTAGGCGCACCATAGGTCGTCGTGGACCCTCCGACCTACGTCATTGGTTACTTGTGCTTACTTGTTCTTGATGGCTCACGATCCTTGTTACCAACTCGCAAAACACTCATAAAAGATACTTACTTAAATCATGAAAAACACATTTGTCGGTGATCATGGTGAATCAAAGAGATATCTTGATGATAACAATGGAAAATTATAGCAATAACTTGATAAAGCATGGATTTCGCAAACAAGGAGGTTCATCTTTCATAAAATACTTAAATGTTGGTTAAAGCATGAAGTTGCATATTGTCGAAAGCATTAAAGCGCACATATGGTTATGAACACTTAAAGCGTGGCAATAACATGAACTTAAATCATAACATAAAACTGTCCTCCATATAGGTAACTTTAGGCTCTTGCGAGTGCTTGTGACTTGATGTTATTACTTGACCTCCTTGAACATCTACCCTCTTATGTTACCCTTCACCTTTTCCAACCAAGCACGTCGATAACCTTAATGTCCTCAACGTCGCACTTACTAACTTCTCCTTTTCTCTTCTATTGATAACAAAGGTGTTTAAAAGTGTCTTTTCAAGACCAAGCTTATGATATTTATAGGGTTTGAATAAGTCATGAGTCATTGCCTTATTAGTTACATTATCGACACGTGTCGTTCAAGTGTCGTTGGGTGGTGCTTCCATACTTATAAGCTTGACAAGTCAATACTTAGGTGTCTCTTTCTTGATTTGAAGACTTGATATGAATCCACCTAAGTGGCACTTCCATAGCTAAAGACATGACACCTAAACCCTAAATGTTTTCACCTTGTTTTAAACTTGACACATAACTCCTTAGGTGACCTTATCTTGCTTTATCACTTGACACATACATGTTTAGGTTCCTTACTGCTTGACACTTAAGTGTTTAGGTGTCTTTTGGGTAGTTAATCACATGTAACTTTGGTGTCTACATACTATTGGTCGGTTAAGTTCAACATAAGCGTCTTAGGTTCCTTGGCACGCTCCCATGTAAACTGTTGATGATTGCAGGGGGTATCTGCTGCGAAAAGACAACGTAACATATCTCATTTGTCGCCCATAATGTATCACACTCGAAGAATTTTAATGGCAAAAGGATAAATCCCAGGAAACAAAGAAGAGAAGGTACCAATCCTAGATTGCCGATTTCAAGCCGATAAATCTTGAAGAACTCCATAAATTGTTCGAGCTAGATCATGTGACCGATCTGTTCGCCTATGGCTTCATGAGCTATCAACAAACCCAAAAGATATTAAGAGAATAGAGAAGCTGTTTGCCCCCTCAAAGTTGAAATACTTGATCAGATAGGATCTCTGCTGCAAGTCTGCAACCTCAATCAGAACAGAGCAGTACAGTGCAGAAAAGTACATCAATCGGTTACAAATGTGATATCGTCTGCCTCTGGACATGCGAAAAATGCGCAGGACCATTTTGACCCAAACCACTCTTCTCCATTCCAAAGGCACTTTGATCATAGTAAAGCTCATACTCACTCAATAAAAACATAATGGAACATTGTCAGTTATCATGCATGACCAGAAAAGATAATAGTGTTAATCCAGGATAATACATAGCACAGCAATCTCAAATGCTCGAGGGATCCGGCTGATGATGAGATGGAAAAGAATCAAACAGCAGTTTGGCATGAAACATGTGCTTCCTGTTCATTGCTCATAACTCAACCACTTCAATAGAGTGCTAATTTAAGATGAACTAAGACAAAACATGGTTTCGAATAATCAGAACAGTAGTAGATCAAGCTATTTGATTGTACGAGCAAAAAATAAAATTTGATCATTAGCATTACATCCACGACAACATCCTAATATTTCATCTGGTAAAAGATAAGTGCACTGCCATCATCGCCATCCAAAAACCTATCTAGAGAACTTCGACATGGACAGAATCATCAGTCCCAAGAACAAAGGTGAACAAACAGCTCATTCCTACTGTGAGTTCATTTACCTTGGGATTTGGAACCTCCACCGGCTACCTACACCTCATCGTGACTAACATATCCAACTTTGGACTCTTCATCCTCGTGCTTGTTTATTGTGGAACTAGGGCCATCGACTTTAACGACGCTACAGTTCCTTTTGATATTCTCTTTCCTACCACAACGTCAACATTCACGTTCTTTCTCTTTGAGGACGGTCGGGAGAAAATTCATTATAGAGAAACCGTTCGAAAAACCAGAACGTTGGTAGAAGAAAGAGAGGATTCAGGAGAGGGAAATCAATGCAAGATTCAACATAGCTGGGAAGAGAAGGGGGATTTTCTTGGTAAATAACTTTGGACTCTTCACCCTAAAAACTTGTTGACGAAGTTGCGGCGAAGGTGCCTCAAATCTTCACTGTGTTCGTCTCCGCGTCGATCGTTGCTTTTCCGTGTTAAATCCGTGTGCCTTTGCCGCCTTGGTTGGGTATAAAGAGAAGGAGAAGTGAGGAGGATTGGACGGAGAGGAGCCGGGGCATTTGGGAGAAGAAGAATGGGGAATTTGAGTGGGAGAGGAGGAGAAAAGTGAGTGGGTGAAAGGAAAAGTGAAAAGTTACTATTCATATATACCCACAAAATTATATTGAGGGTTTAAGGGATTTGTTTTAGAGATTATTATCTCTATCCCTTACTGTGAGATTCTCAATATTTTGAGTGTAACTCTCCTTTTGTATTTTCTCATCTTTTTTGTTAGTGGATTTTTCGTCGTCGGCGACCGCCCGTGGTTTTCCCGTAAGGTTTTCCACGTAAAATCTTTGTCTCATTTTTATTTGCGCACTCGTTATTGTTTGTGTTTATTATTAACTGACCCATTCGTAACAAAACTCAATCCTCCGGACTTGGTACAAACAACATTAGAAAAAATAACGGGACAAATGATAAAAAGTAATGGCATCACGACGTGGAGATTTACGTGACAAATGATAAAAAATAATGCATCACGACGTGGAGATTTACGTGATTCATTCCGCTCTTGGAGTTATATCATGGATAACCGATAAGTATTTCTACTAATCGAGTGATTTTTTGTTATAAGAGAATTTATCCCTCAACGAACTAATTTTGTGGCATTCATATCTCACATCTATCCCAAAAATATTACTATAATATTTAGGACAATCCTTAAATATTATTATAATTAAATAATTTTTTATTAAAAAAATATTCAAACATAAAATTTTGTGACCCTTTGATGACTCTCGCTGGACTCTTTGCCTCTTTGCCTCTCTTCTGATGCTTCTCTTAGCCCTTTGCAATTTCCAATTTATAGGCAGAAGAAAAAAATGGAAAATGCAACACCAATTGTATCATAAAAACTTCTCCGTCCCATGTGCGATAAGTGTGCCAAAGGAAATATGCACCTGATTTCCTTGAATCCCAAAGAACATGATAAAGCAAGTGGTCCCACAAGTGTAAATTCTTTGGCCGAGCAAGTCCAACCTTGCTTTTTCTTTCATATTCTTATTTGAGCCCATTAAGACACCATGCCCCACCAATCACTACCTTTGACTTTCTTAATAACAAGAAAATCCCAACAAATTGGCTCTCTTAACTATGTTGAATATTCGTTTAATCGTAATGTTTGATACAATATAATATCATGATATTTATAGAGATAGATCAACTAAGAAAAAAAAATCAAACAAAAATAAAATAAATATATAAACGTGAAAGAAGATCACGTCTAAATCTCCAATTGCACGTCTAGATCCTCAAGCATGCAAAATTCAGAAAATCATTTATTTGGCCTTGACATTCTTCGGTCATAGGCGTGCCTGATCCATTGTCAAAGAACAAAATAATCTTTACAATAAAAATTAATATATACATAAATTATCGTGATAAGTCAATCGGTTATAATTCTATTGGGACAAAGAAAGTATATTTGAGCTTCTTGAAGAATTTATTTAAGTAACTATAGTTCTTTACCTTCAAACAAAATGAACTAAAAACGCAAATTTATTCTACGGGACTTCATATTGTGATAGTGCTTTATTATGGTTTTGTCTTCAATAGAATCAAATATGTCTCTTTCAATATAAGTCTCCATGCATGCATTCAAGAAATAATCATCCATTCGGTTATGTAAAGTAGTCTACATAAGTTTCATAGACAAGAATGCTCTTTCTATTGTAGCAGTTGCAACTGATAAGATTAACACTAATTTCACTAACATATAAAGTAGTGGATACCTAACATCTTTTTCTTTCTCCACCATCTTCGTTGCAAGTTCCTGGATCAAGACAAGAAATACACCACATCAACTGTGAACTGACATTGTTCCATAGATCATTCAGCTCGATTAATTGAGATTCAATCATAACACAAAATAATCTAACCTTGTAAAAGTGATAGTTCATAAAGGATTCAACTAAACGTCTCGATCTGCCAATTTGAACATACTTATCTCCCATGTGATAGACTTCTATCTCATACTTTGTGCAAAAATCACATACTTCCATCCACAAAAAGTCAAAGCCATTTTCTCTCATATCTTGTATCTGAACGTTCGCATTATTCACAAGGGTAAACACATTAACTAAGTCTTGATTCTTCCTCTTCAATGCTTAAGATAAATCTTTCATGATTCTCAATAGATGCTTAATCAAGAACAATATGAACAAAAACTCAAAACTCTACAGCTTCACCAATATAATCTCTGTATCAGTCTGGCTCGCATTGAATTCTGCATCTGCACATGTCTTCTCACACAACTCACCAACACTAGAAAACAATGAAATTGGACTAGTAACTGTAGCAAAATGAGAACCCCATCGTGAGTCCCCAATTCTCTTTAACGCCCTTTCTTAATTTAAACCTTACCTAGTCTCAATTTCTCTACGGTCAATCCATCAAATTATTCTATCATGTTGTGCCATACGAAGTATGCCTCTATATTTGCACAAAACCCAACGAGATTTCATAATCTGCTATGATCACAAAAAAAAAAAAAAAAAAAAGACTAAAGTTTCTCATGTTTTTTTTTTAGACTGCTTTCATTGCCAGCTACAATTGATGAGTAAAACAATGGATATAGTATGCTAATTTATAGAGATGGGCAGTGGTCCGGTTAAACTGTGGGACCAGACCAGACCGGACCACATGGTCCGTGGACCGGTCCAGATCGATGATGACGTGACGGTCCGAGTTGTGACCAGATCGTATGGGTCTGAGCCGAGTAGATCATCTCAGGGACCACGGACCGGACCGAATCGGCTCGTTAAAGGATCGGAACCGGATCGGGACCGAAATCGGACCCTAACCGGACCGAAATAGGACCGAGCCCGGACCATTAACAACTTGAGCCTTTGATTTTTGGTCCACTCCCCACATCCTTCCCAGCCCAGCCCAACCCAACTCTCCACAAATTGAACCCATTTATTTTTGGCTCACTAATTCCCAAAGTCCAGTCCAGTCCATCCACTTCTTCCTAACTACTAAGTAGGATAGTTTATTTGGGCCCATCTCTAGATTCTCTACTAACGGCTAGAAAATAAGCCAACAAGTAAGAATCCCCCAATGGCTATTTTTTCAAATCCTAACGGCTAGTCGACCGTTTAACAAAAATAAAAATAAAAAAATACCTCCAACGGTTATATTAAAAAAAAAAAGGGTCATTTTTTAAATATTCACTCTATAAATATCTCTTTAATTCATCACAATTTCTCACAATCTCAACTATATCATCTCATTCCCATTTTCCATTTCTAATATTTCATATTATCTCATATATTACTTACATCTCTAAGTTTTCAAAGCTTTCACACATGAATTCCACTTCGAATTCCAATTCAAGTTCGAGGAAACATCCGAGAAGGTCGGCGGGCGACTCGTCACACTATCGCTGAGGACTTTTTCGAGTTCAATCCCGAACTCAATATTGAGTCTGAGGATGATATGGTCGATACACCTTCCGATGTGACTGGACTGGCGACATCAGAAGTACGTGGCGGAAGGCAAAAGAACTCTGACGTGTGAAAGCACGTAGAACTTCGAGACATGACGAACAGCAAGAAGCGAGTATTTTGTAAGTTATGTTTAGGTAAACATGAGGGTTTTGCTTATTCTGACGGCACTAGCACATTTAGGAGACATTTTTTGAAATGCATATTGAAACAAGGGGTTAAAGAAACCGATCAAACACAACTTCAATTTAGTGACCTTTAGATATACCGATGAACAACATCGGCGTAAACTAGTAGAATATATTATTTATACCGAATTTGTTTTTATAACTGTTGAGCATGATAAATTTAGAGAATATGTACGACAATCTCTTAATCGGGCCGCTCAATTTTATTCTCGCGCAACTTTTAAAAGAGATTGTTTTAAGAGAATGGAAGAAGAAAAAAATAAATTAATTGAAATTTTTTCTACTATTGCTAGTGTTGCACTTACTTTCGATGTTTGGACTTCTCTTAGCAGTTTGAGTTTTATTTGTGTCATTTGTCATTTTATTGATAGAAATTGGATTTTACAAAAAAGAATTCTTGCTTTTCGATTTTTTGAGCACCCTAATATTGGAACAAATATAGCTAGTTCTATATTAAAGGTTACCGATGAGTTTAAAATAAAACAAGAAGTTTTTTCAATAAGTTTAGATAATGCCACTTCTAAGGATTCCGCAATTAGAAGTTTGAAAATTGAAATTCCTCTTTATTTAAATGGTTAATTATTTCACGTTAAGTGCATCGCTCACATTATTAATTTGATTGTCCAAGACGGTTTGAATGATTGTAATAATATTATTTCTAAAGTTAGAGATATTATTGTTTTTCTCAAATATAGTGGTGCAAGAAGACAAAGTTTTAAGGAAATTTGTAAAGATTTAAACATGTCTTACAAATCTATGATTTTTAATGTATAACATAGGTGGAATTCTACCTATGAAATGTGTAAAGTTGTGTTACAATATAAAATACCCTTTTCATGTTTTATAAGCAAAACTTTTGAACAAAATGAGATTTTTTCAAATGAATGGAGCACTTTAGAAGTGCTAGTCGAATTATTCAAAAAATTTAACGAATTTACAAAATTATTTTCGGGAAGTTACTAAATTATAAGAGATTTCTCAAATTTACAAAACTTGGTGATCACTAAATTATAAGAGATTTCTCAAATTTTTGAATCTTTTACAAATAATATTGAGTTTATCGACTCTTGTTTATTGATGGAAGCAAAATTTGTAAAGTATTTTAGGAAAATTCCACTTTTGTATTGTTTTTCCACAATAATGGATCCTCGAATAAAAATTAATAGACTTTTATATGTTATTAAAAATATTAAAGTTAATTTATGTCTTAAAAACGATCTTATACAATATGATCGTGATTGTATTACTTCTTCCTTAAATCTTTTATTTTCTGAATATGTTTTGAAATATGGTGCATCTAACGTCCAACGACCGACGCAGCAGGTAAATAGAGGTAAGGGAAAAAGTATTTTTTCTGATATTGGGAGTCGAATATGTGGTGATTTTGACAACATGTCCACAACCATTAATAATGAGCTTACACAATATTTACGAACTAATTTATTAACAATGTATACCATCAACGAAGAAGTAGAAAATTTAGATTTTTTAAATTGGTGGAAAACTCAATCGCTTTATTATTCAGTTCTTTCTGTTATGGGACATGATCTACTAACTTCTCCAGTCTCTACAGTAGTTTCAGAGTCTATTTTTCAGCAGGTGGACGTGTTTTAGATAACAAAAGGAGTAGATTGTCTCCGACAAGCTTGGAGATGTACGTTGTGCTAAAGGCGATAATGCAAAACGATCGAGTCAACAACTTAATGGATCCAACGTCCGGAAGCAATGGAGAAGAAGAATGAGTCGAAGAACTCATAAGCCGCATTAGATTAGGATATGAACGACACAAAAATTATAATAGAAATTGTATTTGTTTTTATATTTGTAAGATTATAAACTCCTGTCCCGCATGAGTATAAACTGTGAACGGCTTTAAAAAATAAATAAATTTTATTTTTAATAATTATTGATTAGATTTTTGTGGAAGTAAAAAAAGAAGAAAAAAATTGACGGTTCGGATCGGGACCGGCTTGGTACCGACGGTTCAGGGCCATTGGTTCGGACCGGTTCGCCTACCTAAAAAATAAGGATCGGACTGGATTCCAAATGGTCCTTGAGAGACCGGTCCATGGTCCGGCTCGGATCGGACCACTGCCCATCTCTACTGATTTATGTCATGTCAAGATCAAACTCTTCAAACCATTGAACTTCCCTTACATATTACTAGCACCATCATAACCTTGTCCACGACAACGTGACAAGCTCAATCCACGTAAAGGCATAAAAGAATCAAAAGATACTTTCAATGATCGAGCACTAGTATCAAAAACATACACCATATCAATGAAGCGTTCAAGGATAGTAACATTTTGTTTACATACCGTATTGCGATTGCCATTTTCTTCTTCAATGATACAGCACGAGCTTCATCAATCATAAAAGCAAAGAAACATCCCCAATATTGTAAAGATCCGAAAAATTATGTAAAATTTAATTTCACGATAATTAACATGAATAGTAAATTATCGTATGCTATAATTTATTTTGTAGAGTTAAAAGGCTTGTTTTATTATATAATAAGGAAAAAATACAAAATATGGATGAAATACAACCCTAATACGCAAATACGAAAAAATACGGTCTTAATATGAAAATACCATATTTATACGAAAATGACCTAAACCTAATTTTGGCACTTATTTTTCTTTATGTCAATTTCTACTCTATCAAAATTAGATTATTATTCGCTAATTATCCACTAATTAGCCACTTATTTTCCACTTAACTATTTTAATCAATTTAGTTTTCTATAAATACAAGCTTTTTTCTCCTTGAAAAAACTTCTTACAGACATAAAAACACTCCTTATCATGCAAGAGAAGAGATAAATAAGAGAAAAAAAGAAGAAGAGTTTGACGAGAAGAGGAGAAGGTAGGGTTACAAGGCGATGAGGATACTTCACTATTAATAAGAGGAGGTGAACTTCTCATTTAGAAATTTTGTGAAAAATCATACGCTCTGTGATAAATTATGATTTTAATATATATTGAAGCCTCACATGTCTAGTTTTTGATAAAGTTCATAGAATATGATTTGGAGTTTGTAATTTCAAGATATAAATCAAAATGTACGGATACATTAATCTATAAAAACTGATTATAGGGATGACTTTATGACTTGATCTGAAATTACACTGAAAGAGTTAGAAAACGAGACTTATATCAATGAAAATGCCTTGAAGTTTAGTTTTCAGAACAGTTTAAAAATCCAGATTTGAAGTTGTATGTAAGGAGTTATGAGCTGATTAGTGAAAAAAGGTCAAATTATCTGATCTAACAGAAAATATAAAATTAAATGAATAAACTGTTACTGTTGATAAAGTTTCGTGATGAAAACTCTAATTCTATGAAAAGATTATAGAGTGTAGTTTATGTATATTTTTACGAAATAATTTTTGGAGGTGTATAAAAGAAGTTATAGATTTAAACGTGTCTAAGCGTCATGTTGGACAGAATCCGAAAATGAACCGTTTTGACCTTGAAACAACTCTAAATATTCACAAACACTTCTAATGATGATAAATATATAAAATCATCATCATGGACTATCAAAATAAGTATAAAAGATTTTTCTCAAAGTTTGGCACCACCACATGCCATTAACATGGCGGTTTTTCAAGATGTACGAACAAATATACTTAACTTCATAACGTGAACAATCATTTACAAGGGTGTGTCTTAATACACATATCACATTATATTATAGGACTTGGAGACGCTGTTCGTTGTGACTTAAGAACGAGACTGAGCATGTGTATGCGAAGACTGTGATAAAAGATAACGTTTAGATTCATTATGTGTGATAATGCGTATTATTATACCGTGAGTATAATAATATGCATTGGAATCGTTGGACGTAGTCACTAAATGTGGCTGACGTAAAATATTGCCTGCAACTGTTGTGTGTCGTGATAAGATAATGTGTGTGTTTGTGTTATGTCTTGATTACTGATATAAAGAGGATGAATGAGTAAAGAAAGTGTAATCCATAATTGATGAGATAATTCTGTGGTATAAAACACAAAGAGCATTGTGTCTATCGTATGTGTTATATAGTCATTTGGTGGTGACATTCTTTCATTGAGCTTGTGAGATCGTTTTGGTATTAGGGTATCTCACTGCAAGAGACCCTGAGTTTCGATTTGGCTGATCCCCTTTCGCGGAAGTCCCTTTTGGTAAAGCTGAAAGAGCTTATTTATGAAATGGAATAAGTCTTGTCAAGGGCACAATTATAACATTAAGGGTATCTATTGTCTGTCGTTTCTGTGTGATTGATATAATGATAAATATAATAAAGTCCTAAGTGAACTATTGAGTGCAGCAATGCGTGAGATTTGGACTGGGGACCTGTCGTGTCACAGTCTCATTGTCTCAGCTTGTTTGATATGGAGGTCTTGACTGTTATAACATAACAGGTATGACGGCAGTAATGACGTTGATAATGTCAGGAATGTCGATGGACGCGTAGTTTCGAACGTTGTTACGTGGTGTTAAATGTGCTTATGTGACTATGGTGAATCATTGGTATGTTTGTGATGATAATTATGAATGTCAGATTGGCATGATAATTTCAGAGTGTTGGAACAAAAGATCTAAGTGATCATTTTCGTTTTCTTTTCTTATCTTCTTCTCTCGTGTAACCCCTGGTAAGAGGGCCAACATATTATTGAGCTCTTATAACTCATGGTTACTATTTTTCTGTGTCTTTCTTCTTCTTTTTGTTACAGGAGCAAGACTTGAAAGAGAGGTGTGACCTAAGATTTGATGCTAGATGTAGCTTATGTGTGAAAGGTAATCTGATTCTAGAAAGAGATGTAAATTCCGCAAAGAAGGTGATATTCTGAATTATGATTCAGTGCATCAAAAATTTTTAAACCAATGATGTAAAGTAAACTTATCTTAATTCTTATGACTAAGCCAGAATGTATAGTTTTTGCCTAAACTGAGGCGTTGGGTCTAGCGGTATTAATGTCATATGTATCATTAATAATTAATAAAAATCGAGACGTTACAAATATCATCCACATTGTATTCAAAGTAGCACAAGCATTCATGGATTTTGAGGGTTAGGGTATCGATGCCACGAGAAGTTAAAATAATAAAATTGGAACTATGTAGAGATTATTAAGTTAGTGAAATATTCTTAACCAATTCAGCTCAATAAGATAAAAATAGGGAACTTTATTAATTAAAAGATAGATTAACTAAACTAAGAAAGATAAAATAAGATAGCGATACTTTATAATATATATATATAAGATTTAGATCTTTGTTAAAAATTTAGTAGAGAATATATAGACTTACTAGTTCATGGAACCATCATGGACATGAATATATTGTATTATTATAATTTGATAGATTAGTTACAACACATAAATAGTTATGCTATGTAATCTTTCATATGATATTAATGATAATTAAAAGAGATTAATTATCATTAATAATAAAGGCCATGAAGATATACTCATCATAAGATAGATTGAAAGAAGAGAAATCTTATACTATCTATTTCATACAAATCATAATATACTAATGACTATTAACATAAAATAGATTATATCTTTCATCACTATTATATTTTTGCTTTAGTCATGATTATAGAGACAATCATAAGCTATACATAATATCATGTACTAAACTAGGAGATCAATCTAGATAATGACATGAAATATCATAAAAATAAACAAATGATCATATGATCCAAACATAACTATAATAATCATTGAAAATGTCGCTCAAAGTCTCATGATCTACATCACTAGATCATCAACATGTCTCTACTAATTAATCTACGCTATACAATCATGAGTACAATATAATTAACAATACAAAAAGTAATGATAAAATCCATCGAAGTTAGAGAGATGCGATGAATGATCGTCAATCCTTACGTTGTAATAATTGTCTTCAATCTTCGTGGAATCGATTCGTTATTGTCTAGATCTATATCTATTTTTGTAGAAAGAAAAGAAAGTCTCTGAAAAAACAACATGAAAAAGTCTCGTACAAATCTGATGGAAAACAACCTATATTTATAGAAAAACTAAGGATAATTAAAAATAACTGAAAAAACACATAATCTGCATAAAAATCTCATTGGCAAAGATCTCGTCACGGTCGGAAGCTCCTTGTCATGATCGTGAGAAAGCTTACTGCTCCAGATTGCAAATTTCCATTTAGAACATCACGGTGTGATATTTGATGCTTCATGGGCGTGAAATGGTGAAAATCTCTTCTCTTCATTTTGATCGATGGTATACCTCCCTTATCCCTTATATAATCATAAAACACTTCAAACGATATTGTTTTTATCCATAAAAAGGTCGAGAATCATCTTCTATTCCCTGCTTAATTTTTTCCCTTTAACGAAACATCACGATGTGTCATAGCTATGTGTTGATCTTCTTTCATTCTGAACTTCTTCGTAATCAATTGAACTCGTTTTTCGACTCTTGAAACATCATTTTGTGCATTAAATCTTCGTATTAACATCATCGATCATCTTGCCATATGAATTTGAGCTCAAAAATCGTCAAATAAAGGTACCTACACAACAAAAAAAAAAAAAAAAAAAAAAGAAACAATAGTACCATGTCTTTGATAACAAAATGTAACTAAATAGCAAAGAAACGACTCAAAAGATGCGAAAATAAAGAAAATAACACAAGAAAAATATAAATATTTTCATACTCATCAGTTTGTTAATCTGTTTGGGACGAAGGGAAAACATTGTCGCTTTCAAGTACTCAACTTTATTCATACCTCAACCATTACTCCAATTAGATTTTTACTCGTGAATAGTACTTCTTCTGTCCCAGTTTACATGTGATACATTTTGACTATGCGTATTTGTCGATGTAAATTTTGACTCGCATCGTGGATGATCAAACATCTTTTTTCACAAAACTATCATGAAGCACTAATAATAATTTAAGCTATATACTTCAATCCCGTGCCAACAACATAATTTTGTTGTGTCATTATAACAATAAACAAAGCTCCTCAAACTCAAAAGGCGTGTCGAATAGTGTTAAAACTTAGTTGTATTTATAGTGAGACGTCAGGAGTAATATATATTTGTATGTCTTATAATATTCAATTATAAATTTATTAACAATTGCACAAAAAAGATTGGTGAAATGATTTATAATTTTTTTATAAATTTATAAAATAGACCCTTATGTTTAGATGTATCGTCATAGAATCATATATTTGGAAGGGATGGAAAGCCTAAGATAAAATTTATTTGACGGCTGCAATTAAATGAAGAAATATCATTGTAAGAAAATCTAAATTTTGTTAAATGACAATACATAGTGGTGCACTCTAAGACTAATCGAACCAACAACAACCGACTAAATCATAATCTCATCCCTTGCCATTAAATATTTACATATCGATGACCAACCAAAACCACAAAATGACTTATTTATCAAAATAATGACTGATAAAGGTTTGTGAGACCATGACTAACCAAAATCAAAACCGACTAAGAAGATTAATCAGAATTACGATTGAAAAAAAAAATACTAACTAACAAAAAATATAATCAATCAAGATGACTATTCAGGATCATAACGAATCAAGATGACTAACAAAACCATAAACGACTGACATGACTAACCATTCATTATTATTACTTAATAGAAATTATATAATAGAAATTAAAAATGAATGAGCAAACAAAACCTTGAATTGATGACCATACAAAGCAATGACCAACTAAAATGAAGGATCAACCAAAATCAATGACCAAACATTCTTTGATGATCAACCAAAACTTTGATGACCAAATAAAACCAAAGGCCAACCAATAACTGACCATTTCTTAACATTATATATTTATAATTAATTTATCGAGGCAAATTTAATGAGAAATTATCATGAAACATTCTCATTAATCTTTCTTTCCATCTAACTTTTATATCTCTATACGTTGGATATTGCTGTGATCGAATATTGTTTAATATAAGAATATAAGTAGTCATAATGCGTGTTAAATAATACTATCATTTCGTAGAGATTAAATAAATTTTGTTGATCAATATTTTATGCTATAG
>JAOVYX010018408.1:0-20244 GCA_035668315.1 Drosera spatulata
TATCGGACATGCAATTAAGCAAGTAGTCCTTGCAGAAATCTTCATCCTTTGCCCATCGAAACTCATCAACATCTTCAGTGGTCTTCTCAAAAATACTCAATACAGTATAGAACTCATCTAAATATTTTAGACCAAATTGAGTGTTTCGCTTCCAATTGTTGAATTCAGATCCACTAAAGTTTTCAAGTTTGGGCATTTCAATGGGAACGTTATTTTTAGCAATTATTGTTCTAACAGTTTTGCTACCAATGCGCAATCAATCAAATTGAATGCAGAGTTTAGAACAATAGAACCCGATGATGACCAATTCAATGATCCAAGCAAGGAACATCCACAGTAGCCAACACCAAGGAGAAACAAGCTCCACCAACACGAAAGCAGCCAAATTCCGACTTCCTCCAAAAAGAAAAATCGGACCTTTTGCTTCAATTCCTTCCCCGATTTCCAACAAAAGAAACTATAATTTCTCCTCTTCAAATTAGGGATGAAATCATGTGATTTTTTAGAGCACTTCGCATAGCTCCAAACAAACAAGCAAGAACAGCAACAAGATCAGTTTGAAATCCACCAACGGCCAGATTTCAACACCACCAACAGCAACAAGCTCCAGATTTCAACAAAATCAGTCAAAATCAGGCAACAAAAGTCCTATTCTTCTTCAACATCGGATCCAATGATGAAAAACGCGAAGAGGTGCGCGGCTGTTCTCCGGAGATTTGGAGATCTACGACGGTTGCCGGAGACGAAGAGAGGCGGCGGCGTCCGACGGTGAAGGTAGCTGTGGTGGGGATTGCAGCAGCGACGGCGATTGCCGGAGACGAAGGTCCACCGTTCAACCTGTTTCCCTTCTCACCGCGCGAGGAACAGCCTCAGACAATCCCACCCGCTTGAGATACGTCGGAGAACGATTCGCCGGAGGTGGAAGCCAATCAGAGAAGACCGCGCCACGAGGAGATTCTGCGACGAGGAGACCGACGGAGTTGACGGAGTAGGGGAGTGACATCGGTGACGTTCGACAATGGTGTGGGGATGATGTGTGTTTCTGGCTGCGACGACGCTCGACGGCAAAGGCAACAGTGGTGGTGGTGCTGCTAGGTGGTCGCTGCAGATCTTGATCTGGGTGTTGTGGTGTTGCTGTGCATAAACGTCGTCGGTTGGGGCGGCGACGTGGGTGGAGGATTGGGAAACGATGGCCTGGGAATCAGTTGGGCAGCGGCGACGGCAAGGGTTTTTGGTTTATGTTTCAAGATTGTTGAGAGGATTTTGAGAGAGAACCTAGACTTGAAACATAACACCCTAGGTATCTAATTTGGAATACCAAAGTCGCTAGTATATATAGAAGATTAGACTTACAGTAATAAGATATTTTTGTAGAATTAAAATACACCCTATCTATCGAACACAAATCTTATCTTTATGACGTATATTGAAAAACTTATATTTAAAGAAATATCATAATATTCCTCGACAAACTGAACATGGAGTTCTATGCATGGGAGGTTCAGGATGAGCTTACTCAAATGGCTGGATGTAACGGCCCAGGTCAGGATGGATTTAACGCTCAGTTTTATAAAACCCATTAGAGCACAGTTGGCCCGTGATTACTAGCCTTGTCTTTGATACACTGCGAGGTGAAGGATACGTCAGGGAGATTAATGATATCTATAGTACTTTGTGTCCGAAAGTGAAATTTTGAAGAAGATTGCTCAATTGAGATCGATCAGTCTATGCAATGTGATTTATAAACTAGTTTCAAAGGTCATGGCTAATCGGCTATGTTCCATTCTTCCAGGGGTTATTCAGATTCGCAAGGGGCCTTTGTTCGTGGAAGACTCATTATTGATTATGTGGTGGTGGAATTTGAATCGATGCATTACCTAAAGAATAAAAAGACAGGACGTCAGGGAGTGTATGCCATGAAGTCAGATATGACAAAGGCATATGATCGAGTAGAATGAGGTTTTTTGTAGAAGGTAATGTGACGCATGGGATTCCCAGAATGATGGATTGAGCTGATTATGAGATGCATCTCCTCCGTGACCTATTATGTGCTGGTTAATTGGAAGCCAACTCAATCCTTCTTGCCATCAGGTGGAATCAGACAGGACGACCCTATATCACCATACCTTTTCATAATTTTTTTTAGGCCTTATCGTTTGTTGCAGGGCTCAATGAAAAGGGGGGAATTGGGCGGCTTCAGAGTCTGTCGGCTGGCTCTTAAAGTCAACCATCTCCTCTTCGTCGATAACACTCTAATTTTTTGGAAGGCCAGAGTGGCGGAAGCAGAGAGAATTAATCACATCCTTTAAATATATGAGTGAGCGTCAGAACAAAAAATCAATCGAGAAAAGCCTGTCTTATATATGCTTTAACCCGAATAATAACGACGAGGACAAGCATGATTTTTCCTCTAATGTGTCGTATGCAGGTGGCGAATGATTTGGGCTCCTACCTAGGGATGCCAATGAGTAGTGGGAGATCCAAGAAGATGATAACAGATGTACAGGACCGGATGTGGAAAGCCTTGCAGAAATAGGAAGGGGAGCTTCTATCCAAGACGGAAGGGAGATACTGATTAAAGCCATCCTTCAGACGATACCTAAGTATCTAATGTCTTGGTTCAGAGTGTCGGAAGGGGTTGTTGCGGAGATCCATAAAATATGCAATCGCTTGTGTACGACTGTAAATCTATCCATTGATCGAGCTGTGTACGACTGTGTTCACCAAAGTCAGAGGGGGGCTTGGAGTTTCGGGAGTTGGGGTGCTTCAACGACTCCCTATTAGCAAGGCAACTCTGATGAATACTTATTCATCCAGACTCTATAGCAGCCCGAATACTTAAGACATGGTATTTTTCATATGGTTCTCTCCTGGAAGCTAAGTTGGGATATAATCCCTCTTATTTATGGCAAAGCCTAATCTCAATAAAGTCCCTACTGTTGCGGGGTTTATGTCGTTGTATTGGTCATGGTGACTATGCGAATCTTTGGTGACTCATAGTTGCCCTCATTACCATCCTTCCGGCTCATGTCACAAGCAGATTCCCCTATTAAAGAAGCGATGGTAAGTGCCCTAATGGATGTAGGTTCGGTGACATGGAACTCCCAATTGATAGCTCAGATGTTCCCTTCCATGAAAACTCAAGCGATATGCCAGATTTCCCTTGGAATCTCCTGCTATGGTAATGGATGGTACTGATGTTTAGAAGACAAAAAATCATTCTCGGTTAAGAGTGCCTATGATGGCGCATTTCACCATCGTTTTGGTGTCTCATCTAATGAAACAAGAACTCGTAGCCCTTTGTGGAAAAAGCTGTGGTGACTGGGAGTTCCTCCGAAGGTCAAAATATATATTTTTTAATTTTTTTTTTTGGTACAAAGGTCAAGATATTTTTATGGAGAGCTTGTAACAATCTGCTTCCGACGAGACCAAATCTCATGAAACGTGGTATGTAAGTCGAGGATGGATGCCCTCTTTGTGACCACCCATCGGAGACTTTAACACACTTGTTTGGCGATTGTAGCTATGCCAAAGCAGTTTGGGGACATAATGCACTGAGGCATATCCTGCCTAATGACAATTCAGGCTTTGATCAATGGTTCTTCAAGGTGCTGAACATCGATGACAGTGACAAAGTTGGCTTATGGGCAATGATCTTGCATAGTATCTGACAGAATAGGAATGCGAGTGTTTATGGCAACAAGATCACTCCAGCTGAGCTGTTGTTTCGACTGGCATCGAGCAACCTTCTTGAATTTAGTCAAGCCTATGCTACACTATGAAGCTCAAGTTTCATACAAAGAGGAGAGGTAACTACACAGTGGAGGAAGCCACCATCAGGGTATAACAAAATTAACACAGATATCGGAAAGAAGATGAATGGTGTTATGAGCCTCGGGGCAGTATATCGAGATCATGAGGGAGAGATATTGCTGGCTGAGGGTCGAATGTTGAAAAGGAATTGACACCAGTAGTGGGCAAGGCGATGACAATCCGACTTGGCTTGAAATTGGCTAAGTTAATGCGCATATGGACCGCATGATCATCGAATCAGATTGTCTCCATATCGTGAGGATGCTTCAGGCGAAAGAAGCAGATATATCCCTTCATGGTGGCGGCGTTTCTGATTGTTTAACTTTATGTGTCGAGTTTTGAGATGTTAGTTGCTCCTGGGCATCTAGAGAAGCAAATAGTGTTGCTCATGCTATGGCCGAATACTCTTTTGACTGTTACCAGTGTGGTTTATGTTGAACAAATCAACTTCATTCTCTCTTATGATCAAAAACAATTTGGTTACTCTTTTGAAATTGCCCATGTGTTGTCTTATTATGAGGTCATTGCTTACGGAAGTGTGCTTAGGAATAAGCTTATAAATAGGCTCAATATGTTATCTAGTTTCATATTAAACACAAGACAAGAAGCTAATTAAATAAGGTTTTTAGAGTGTTCCAAAAGTCAAGTGTGATGTGATCCGTGAGTAGTAAATATAGAGTCTTTGGTTGTTTTTTAAGTGCACGGATTTATAATATTAGAAATTATATATTTCGATATATTTTGATTCCGACGATCCGATTTCTTAATCGTTCAGGAGGGAATAGCCTCCTAGATCATGTAATCCTTGTGTGTAATATTGATATGAAGCAATGATAACATGCTCCAATGGGCTTTGATCAAAAAGAGGGATAACAAATAAGATGAAGCCAAAGAAGGGATCATTTGATTTGTGGGAGTTAGGCAGAATAGAAAGCGATCTTGTAGAGCAATCGTTGTTATTGTCTTGTGTTTAGATTTGCTAGTTGTTGTATGCTTGATTTTATGTTCTGATGATGAATATGTTCCCTAGATCCTGACCAGGATCTTATCTTGTACTCTCTATTTTACTTATAAAAAAAATGATTATGGCAAAGAGGAAACATAACGGATATACATCAATACATTAACAACACAAAAGATCAAAGACGAAAACTCATAGGCATGATACAAGAGGCTGTTCCCTAGCAACAAAACTTTAATCATTTTCTTTATCAGTATCAGACGTGTTAGTGTACCGATGCCTCAAAATGGTTTCGGAACCTCGGTCGATGTTCCCTAGGAAACGAAGATATATGCTGAAAGAGCGAGTGACTTAGTCATATAGTCCTTCCTGCTCCCAAACATCAACAAGAAAGCATACCATTTCCTGTACATGAAAGTTCAGAAAGAGCATAAACCAGCAGCATAGACTTTTTTATATGGAAGTTCATTCGAATTTTATTGAGAGATTCTGCGGAGGGTTACTTACAGCGAGAGGGATTGGATGGCGAAACCGTTGCCTATTAGCCAGCAGATTATCACACGTTGCACTTGAATTATCAATAAAACTATCAAGTGAAAATATATTTATAGACAAGAAATCTGACTCGCAGAACACAATGCCAAGAACAGCTTATAAAGTGCTTATTCATGCTTTCTGATTGCACATGTTTGAATCCTGATGTAGCTAGGTTATGCTTGACAGGTGAAGAAAACTTAGAGGCTGAAGCAAATAAGCAGAGGAGTACATCAAACCTTATTAAGCCCTCATGTCGACGACACAGAGGCTGATGTCTTGCACAATCAGTCCATTGACCGTGAGATTGGTTCCACTGAAGAAGGCCTATCATCAAGAATTGCCAAGAGAACAGTCAACAAACCTGATATGCAAACATATCATCAAGATTGGTTCTGTACATATAAAGTTTGTATTTCGAGTTTTCTAAAACCGCCAGTTAGGCAAAGAGCCTAAAGATCTGACCATGGTTTACAAACTCATTATTGGAATTCCCAGATGCGGGATTGCATAACGAGTTCTGGTTGGACGCACACATCCAAGACATGCTCTTCTGGGACGGCGCCGCATCTAGTATGTCATATGCGCTGGTAGTCCAAAAATCTTCTGAAATGCCGGACTTGTCTACCATATACGATAGCCTGTCGATGGCGTATGTTGGTTTCCCACAGGTTCCAAGGCAACCTCTGCTCAGATTTTTGAGTATGTGTTAACCTAAGTTTTGTCAATTATACCAAAAGAATTCCAACAAAAATCAACTCTTCATGGCTCAATTCTGATACCCTCTCAATTCCAATGAATCCAAACAACATGATGGACCCAAAATCACTTCAAAATCTCACTCAAGTTCAATAAAATCACAAAAGTTCAAGAAACATAAGAAGTACCCTTTTCACTCTTCCTTCAAACATTTGATTCTGAGACCGAGGGTTTCGAATCCCATGTTTCATGATTCAGATTGAACCTACAGATTCTACAAACGCCAACTGAAAGACCTAAATCCACATGTAGCGAATAAACAGTCCTATAGTTCAGAGTCTTCAGACCCCGTTGGTCAATAGGCTTACAATTCCAATAAGGTTCGTCTCGGTGGTAAACAACTCTTCCTCCAACCATATTTCATAGGTTTGACACTCTTTTAGGATTAGGAAACAATCTCTCTATAATATAGAAGAGCAGGAAGGTTACATATATCTTGCCCTCTCAAACCCTGTACTTGACGGTAATATCTGGTTGCCTTTGCCTTTATATGCAAAGATTAGTTATGAATAAGAGAGGAAATGGAGAAGAAGGGTATAAGACGTCATTGAGCATACCCCATACAAGCAAGGAAGCTGTTGAGCCAACCAGCCAATGAATCATACAACATCATCACTGAACCAGACAGAGAGTTTGCTTCAATGGGGTTTCAAGTTCACTGTGTTTTTTGGCACCATGGGAATTGAAGAGAGAGGAAGACCAATGGGCAAGTGGAACTTTTGTTGAAGGTTTCAATCAAATAATTTAGAAATGATTTGGGTGCTACAATCATGGGAAGTTTCATTGGTTTCGGACTCGAATAGAACAGCTGGATCAGATAAGGGTCATGGGAACCTTAAACAAAAAGCATTGTTTAAGTAGATATATTGTTGTTAAACAAGAAGGTAATAATCCAAGACCAGCGCTTACCTGAACCTAATATTTTCGTCTAACATTGATATAACGTTCATGTAACGTGTAGATGACTCGACATGAAACATTGCACCTGTTGCCCAAAGTCGTATTCACGACTTTCACGTATGGTGCAAGGCATGTTCCACATTCCACTGTACAAACAAAACATGCTCCATCGTGTTCAGGATCAGGCGGACAGCGTTGTGAATCAAGCGTGAGCACATAACAGAGGCTGAAGTTGGCTTGGAACCTTTGGCTCCCGAATAACATGTCCGCTCCATCCGAATTCCCATATCTGCACGTAGACATGAGCAGCAGCTTCGCATGAGAGAAATTCGTCATACGCAAAGAAAACCGAAGGGTTACGACTTCCAATTAGGTGAACACGAAAATCATCAGAAACTGTGGAAGGCGTACTAATTGCACTCTTCCCCGGAACTTCCCATCTTATTGATGGAATAATGAGTAGTATCAGCAAATCAAAAATGGATCATTTGCACTGACTGATTGCGGTCCTATTTACCAGATCGATCTTTCCGACCACAATAATAACAAAATGGCATATTTATATCGTCTCCAGATAACCCATGTGAAATTTCTCTTGTGCACTCAACGCTGAGTGCGCCAGGATCGACCTATAGACCACACAAGCTCACTGAGAATGTAACCGTAGAGTACCACCCGATTCACAGGCATCTCGTCAACAGCTGACAGGGATGAATACCGGTACTGATACTGTTCCTTATTTGAGTTCTTCAGCGAATTCTGATGCCCACCCTACCTTCATTGATCTGCAACAATATCGACTTCAGTGATGTTGGCGATGCTGCCTCTTCTTTGAGCTCTTCTTCATCCGGCGCTGCTGCATCCATCACACTCTTTGCAAATCTCACCCTCTTCTTCTTATGTTTCTTCTTGGACACTTGGAAGAAAACATAACTACTCAGGTCAATCAAAAATGATGCTGGAGAACACGATAGTTGGGATCTCGACCAGATAATCCCGCAACTAATTCTATCGCAATGTAGACAGTCATTCAACAGGAGTCAATCTGATCCTATAATTCAGATTCTTCCCAAAGTCCGAAGTAGAATCTATTTTTTACCTGAAGAAATGCAGGAACTAGGAAGCGGGTTGACTTTCACTTCTTCACATTCTTGCAGCAGAGTCGGTGCTGATGATTTATGGAGTCTCCTTACTAAGATGATAGTGCCGGAAACAGCTGCTATGGCGGTGGCAAATGCAATGGCTCGTGGGCCGAGCGAGGGCGGCATCACGGTGCGGCGGCAGCGGAGCAGGAATATGGAGAAGGGTGGTGTGAGCTTGTCGGTGACTTTGAAAGAGGATGGCGACTCCTCAGACGCACCAAAAGTAAAAAACTTCAACTATCAACTTGCAAGGACATGATCAAATCAAAGCAACGAATTCGGCATATCGCTATCAATATGATAGCACAAGTTCTTGATATACTAAATTCAACCTGAATAAAGGACTCAAAGAAGATTCAAAACTCAGATTATGAAGCATTAGACCCGATCACACTCGACGTTAAGAACGAGGAACCATGTGGTATCTATTCGTAGCATTAGATTCAACCTGAATAAAGGACTCAAACAAGATTCAAAACTCAGATTATGAAGCATTAGACCGATCCGACTTGACGTTTAGAACAAGGAACCATGTGGTATCTATTCGTAGCACAACATTATACAATATTCTCCGATATGGAGACCTATACAGGTGGATCAAAGTCTAACAATTGGAGAGCTTTACAAAGATCTTACAGTTCAAGGAGCAGTGGGATATCATTTGTTAGTGATCCATTCATCAATCTTGAGCCACTCATTTGCCTCGTCCTCAGAATCTTTACCCCGAGACGAAAGTTCACTATGCCGAGACCTGCAATCATCTTGAGTATCTGACTTCTCGTTCAACTGAACCCATTCATCTGAATCGGCACGTAAGGAGATACGTCGTTGCCCGGAGGCAGACTGTGTATCAGACAGATCTTTGTCATCAACTTCAAGATAACTAAAGGAAACATCCTCCGGATTTGGCAACTGCCTCTCAGTATCACTTGATCTTGCTTTCACATCAGCCGTCTCTTCTGATCGCTTCATAATACTCACGCGCCCTTTCTCTTCCATCTCTCTTGATGCCTCTGGAATATCAGCTGATGTTGATTCCTGCTGTGATGGATTTCTCGGTGTTATTGACTCGTCAAGGTCATGTTTATCCAGGCAAGATATTGCAGTCTTGGTTTTCTGCATCATCAACAATGTTTGCCTTGCTTCGACCATCTGCAAAGAAAGACAAAAATAAGTTAAACACAACAATATCAAGATATATTAACTTGGATAAAAGATGTATCTTCACGAATGATGAAGTTCAAGATATAGTACCATTAATGAAAGTGCAAGATGATAATACAATTTCATCAATCAATAAGTAACAAACAGCAGAAACCGAGAAGAGATGTCCAACAGCATGCTACACAGTTCGATACAAAAGAAAAGTTATGCATGGTGGGTTCAGCTTCTAGATTACATGGACATTCACTAAGAAAAAAACATACAATTCACATAGATTATCCCAAATATGGACTTGAAGAAAATTGCTCAAAAGCTGAGGACGAGGGAATGAAGAATGGGAAGAAAGATATACAAGAGAACAAAAGAAAGAGCATCAATGAACCGTAAGCGAAAACAAGAGATAACAGGGCTAAAAAAGGGGGGGAAATGGGACAAAAGGAACCAAATTTTTCATAGAAAAGTGAAATCAACGATCAGAGACTTGAAAAGCTGGATCATTAATAGTGTAATATCATGAAGCACGCTATCACCAATTGTGGGGAAGGGGTGACATTTCAATGTTTGACGACAGTGTAATATGAAGATGATCTATAGATCTCAAATGCAGGTGACTAGGAGATCTTACCCTGGGGGTAGATAGGAGCTTGAAGTTATACTCATCCAACCGGGGCAGCAGCAGAATAAAGTATATCATCCAAAATAAATTCTCTCCTATGTCACCCCTTAGGCTGATCCTGAGAGCGGCAACACTTGGAACCATTTTTTCAATAAGAGAAGCATGTTCAGCCTGAGATGGCGACATTTTGAAATCTGCATCAACCAAATGCTAACAATGAATAGGGTTTCTTTAGACATCAAATAGTGATGATGGATGAAGAAACTTGCTAGTTGCCAAGGACACGTACAAGGGTACAGAGCAATCCGTTGAGACAAAACACTTCACAGGCAGAGCCAAAAACTTACAGCACGATAAAGGCCCTCAATCTCATTCCAATCTCCATCACTGAGTGTCACCAAAACTACTAATAGAGGATCCTATTGGACTTAAGGCACACCAAAACTAATGATACACCATGTTAAACAACCCCCCCCCCCCTACTTCGAATCATAACTACAGGATTAACCAACCCCTTAGCTTGTTGCCTATATCTGGATCCTACATAACCAAGAACGTCCAAATAACTCCGGTTCCAATAATAGTAGCATCCTAATCCAAGAACATAATGTGCATCTCTCACGCAACTCATACAACAATACTTCAACTAAAATTATGCAATCAATCACACAAACAAGCACTGATATGACCTTTTTCGAGAAAAGGTCGAAACTCAAGAAATGGTGAAAAGATTAAGGAGATAGAACAGAGAGTTCGATTATTCGAATTTCGCTTGAATATCATTTAGCCAAATTCTCCCCTTTTATAGGAATTACATATGCAAGCAAATAACAGAAACGTGAATGCAACTGTCTAAGGAAATGGGAAACGTGGTAGCTAATGGCCTAATTGTACCTAAAAACATGGAATCAAACTAAAACTAGAGAACGTGAATGCAACGAGTCAAATGCAGTAACTGAAGTAAAGTCCTTAAGATAAAGTGGTCGACGAGTCCTTCGCTTCTCCCTAGTGGTGATCGGTTCCATCGGCACGTCTGGATAATGGGATATATCAAGCACTCTCTATAATCATCACACCAACACGAACTCACACAAGCTAATCACCCATCCCAATTACTAAACCTCCCAATTTCCAACTCGAAACCAACTGACAATGACTAAAGCAGCACAACATCTTATATGTCATGTTCCGAGCCCGCAAATTCAAATTTCCGATGTGAATACAATATTCTCAAACACCAAAAAAAGAAAAAACAACCAAATTCAATTACCATCATCAACAATCCCCATCGGGAACTCCGTCCACAACTCCGCCCTTGCCGCCATCTCCTCCACTAACTCAGCCACTTCCTCCGAAACCCTAACATCATCATCATCGGATTCCGATTTGAGCAATCTCGAAGCAAAATTCGACAAGCCGCTGACGGCTTTTCTTGGAGAGAGAAGAGAGAGGGAAGATCTCAAGGTCCCTCCGAACTCCGCCAGATCGCTTCGTATCCCCGCCGATATGTAACCACCTCCGCCGCCGGTGGTGATGGTGGTGGAGGTTAGGGTTTGGTCGGAATCGGCGTCGGAGAAGCGGAGGGATTTGAAGGAGTCGGAAAGCCAGTGCATTTTTCGGGGAATTTTGTTCCGATTTTGCCCCTTGGTTGATCGCGGTGGTGGTTGAGAGCAGGGAGGGAATGGTTGAAGAGAGCAAAGCGTGGAGGGGGTTGAGAGATGGAGGAGAGGAAGTGGAAGGGTAGTTTGGTCAATGAATTACCCCTTTCCGTCCCATGATAAAATGGGGCTTTAACATCATACATGTTAATGATAGGAAAAGGGGATTATGTCTTAAGATTTATAACTAGTACGAATTATCTAATAATATAATATATAAATCCTTCGATGATCGATCTCACATATGACTATCAAATGAAAAATTATGGCGAAATTTGCTAACCTATTCGTCGTTTTGTTCCCTTCTCTACACACATGCTGCACCAATATAATTTTGCTAGACATGTTTGTCAAGATAATAAATTCTCAAGGAATGACTTCTGCAAGGAAGTATTTTGGCGATGGGTATCTGAACAGAAGATGAATCTTAATAGTCTCTATGTTGTATAGTATTCCCTCTATCCCGAATAAATTACGAAGAATTGACCTAACATGATAATTAAGAAATGTGTTGAGTTTGTAAATCTTCATCATTTTGCTGTTATGTGTATGAGGAGAAAAATGTGAGTGAGTGAAGAGAGAAAAATTAATGATGAAGATGATGATGTGATATAAAGTAGGGGTATTTTGAGTTTTTTAGATTTTTTAGATTGTTTTTTATGGAAATGTTGCAATTCATGTGGAACTTCCATTTTTAATAATATATCACAATTTATCTGAAACGAAGAGAATATCATCGAATCATGCAAACAACACTATGTCAAAAGATTCGTAAGTTTTGTAATTAACAATGGAAATGAAAATATCCGTTCAACAAGTTGAACTGGTGTGAGTAAACGGGATGAATTTCCATTTGGAGTACTCAGGTTCAGAGATTTTGTCTCATGTTGAAGATCACCGGTCATGTTAGTAGTAGGATGATCAGCCAATGTGACGTTTATAAGCTTTCAAGTTTCAATGAGACAGCATTCGCCTAATGAAGAACCAGTCTCGAAAATGTAGTAGGAATAGGGGTACTACACCGAGATCGTTTTATACTCCAGCTTATTTGGAACTTGTTTCAGAACTGACTGATTCAACTTCTTCAACAATGTCATGATTCTAAAATACAAAGCGAAAATAAAACAAACAGCAAATAATTCATTGGTATAATCTCATTACATAACTCAGATTTCTGTGTACAATCCACCTAGCGAGTGAACTCGCCTTACATGAACTCGAAGTTTGATATCACTGAAGCATCCATAAAATCGATGCTCCGTGACCATGCCACATACAACCAGATAGACACAAGAATACAATGGTATGATTATTGGTTTTCTTGTTACAATCAAAGCCTTTTTGCTTCCTAGTATATAATGAATGGATCCAATGTGTTTATACCTATTATTTATAGTACAAATTCTCTACAACTCCTGGTGCATTATATGACTGTCAACAGATGACAACATCTAAGCAACTAACAGAACTTCAGCTTCCGTCCTATCACAAGCCAGCGTCACATCCCACAATGTCACGATACTTGAGGAACTCTTGCGCGGCAACATAGTGAGCCAAAGCTCCCAACACGACGAAAACGTGAAAGATCTGATGGCTGTGCCCAGCTAGATCGAACCAGCCTGGCTTAAACCTTTCTGGAACCCGGCTCACATAGAAACCAGTCCCAACAAGGTAAAACAAAGCCATGAGGGACTCATACAACAACGTCGCATTCCTTTTCGGATTGTCCCAATTCAAGAGGATGCCATGGATGGCCGGGAATATCCCGAAGAATGCCATGGAAACAAAGAGTATGGCACGAAACCCTCGGTACTCTCCCGAGGAAAGTGTAGGCGAGAGCAATGTGATAGCGATGAAGAGACCTAAGAGAGAGATTATGGAGAGATAGACGATTTGCCAAACCGGGTTGCATTGGAAGATGTAGAAAATGGGGGGGAAGAAGGATGTGATTATCATTATGGTGATGCCAAAGTAATCCACGCGGAAGAGCTGCGTGCTGAGGTGATAGGAGTGACAGGAGAAGAGGTGGCAGATGCTGCTCGAGAGAAGGCAGAACATGGAGCCGCCTAAGAAGACATAGAACGGCCATCTCTCTGCAAGCATATCACCCAAGGACCCGTCATATCCTAGATTAGTCATGTGGTTCAAGTCAAGGAGCTTCGCCACACCCTGTAACCATATCCAGTCTTTGTAAACGAAATGCCATGAAGAACAAGATTGACGACTATGATTGAACATAATAGTATACAATTACCATAAGTGGTTGCTTTGAGTTGAGAGAAATGTTGGTCTCTGCAGTACCACTTGGAGATGACCTGCAGGAAAATGAATAAGAACCATTAGAATCTACGATGAAAAAGATTACAAGGCATCCAAGGTTAATTTTTACATTGAGTTAAGAAAAATGCAAACAAAACAAATGCATAGAAACTTTATAGAATAAACTTAAACCAGAAAGATATCCATGGACCTAGTCCAACAAAATGAGCAACATTGGAAATTTCAGGTAACAAATTTAAGTCATATCACAGAACTTGACATCACAACAAGCTAACATTGGATCCAAGAGCTGTCACTGTGCAGCCTCAAGGGTTACAGTGAGGTTTACGCATCGAGAATGCATCACATAGAAACTTGATCTCGAGATACATGTCTAAAAATTGAAGCCATATCTGGCATCAGGACTTTTTGTTCCAAACTCCTAAAGAGGCGAGAATCTATCGAGTAGAGATGGCGAGTTACACAAGCATCCTGATCTCGAAATGAAGATTTGAGACACAAGCAAAACCATGCCAAGAGATTTACTCTGGACCATCATAGATTCTTAGATACATTTTCTAGCTGGTTCAGTTGCAAAATTCATCATTTTTTGTTCTAAAAACAATGTTATCAGCCTAGATAATGCCTAGAGGAAAGACTTAGATCGTGAATGCATGCATCGGATTCTTAGAATGTTATTATTGTTTCTGACCTAAGATGGGGAAATCTAATCCCAGAAAGTGATGTCAAAAGAGACCTAGCTCACTGTTTGGGAATAGCTCATTCTGAAGGACTACGCATTTCAGATTAGGGACCATGCTTATGTTTTAATTTTCCGGCGATTATACTGTTACATTAATAGAACAGAAACAAAGAACAAATAGGTTTCCCTGTTGCAACCACGAATGTTAAAATACAGGATTGATGGCAATATCGAAAAAACAATTGACAAGGTTATCTACAGCTTCCAGAAATTATGAAGCTATACATAGGCAAGGCCTAATGCAGCGATTTGATCTGAATCAAACTCAGATGTACCATGACAGACTCCAAACAAACCAGAAAATGCAGCAAGTGCTTCCATCTCAAATATGAAATAGACTAGAAAATATTCAGAAGACGAAAAATAAAAACTGAATCCTGAAAAGCTGTTCTTAGAACAAGTTCTACAGGCAGAAGCACCAAAAGCATTTTATCTTCTTCAATTCAGATCTCTTTTGGTAGTCTGAACGTGGCAATACAATCATACAAATAGTATCTTTGCAGGTCTTCTACCGGAAACTTATGTTTCTGATTGGGTTGGCCCCTCGGACAGATATCTTAGCTAGAATTACTATCCTTAAATACTTTGTCTTTACTTAGAACTCAGAATTGTGTTGAACCACTATATTTTCTACGCTTCGAGCACATAAAAGCATTCGCCAGAGGAAGAATATCAAGATATCAATAAATTTGTGCAATTTTCACCAGAATATTATTTGCATAATTTTCCATCAGAATATTCAGCTTTTGATAGGATGGGTTAGTCGGCAACGTGCGATCACATATATGTCCAATTTATTGTTAAATCACATCCTATAGCCTCCTATTGATAAACAGAAACCAAACTACTTCAACTATCCAAAACACATTTCAACTCCATAAAAAAAGGGCAACTTCTTTTTTCTAAAGTTCTTGAAATTCATAGCTCACAGCTACGCATGCACTGCATGCCCATTGAATAATCCAGCATCTACTCCACATGATATGCCACATTTATTAGGTGGGAAAACACATCATGAAAATGATGGAACCATGAGAAAGATGCTCATTGAATCAAATTCCAGCTGCACCCTTCAACTATAACCAATAACAAATTCTTCATCTACACTCGCATTCCTTATATTCTTAATAGTATATCCAGGTGTAAGAAAAGAGTACGTAATATTTATGCAACAAGTTATGCGTCGCATATCAAAATCTGTAAAGATCCATAATGAACTTTTCATCATCAGTTCAAACTTGTATTACAGTTGATTCCTAGGTAAAATCTTTTTGTTACTTACAAATATTCTAAATCATCATGACTGTGGCACATGGTACATAGATACCATGGTGTACCAACCCAAAAGACAGCATATACCGAATCAGAAACAATACAATATAAGTTGAGGTGACCCACATACTTTCGTTTAATACTGTGTGTTGGTTTACCTGTCTCAAATTATTATTCTATTGGTTGGTCCAACGACACCTCATCCACCTTGTACACAACGATGAAATTTTCTAACGCCCAATTTGTCCTATATCAAATAATCTGGTTTGAATCGGAATCTACGAAAGGAGGTAGTGCACAAAGTGATTTTTTTGCCAAATTGCAAGTAATATTTTACGATTCAATTTAACCAGTGTCAGCTACTCCCGTTTAGATCGGATTAACTTGGCAATATTCTATGGTAGCAAATTGTACCTGAACATGCCAAGCAAATCCCCAACTTGAGGAACAGAAACCAATTCGAACATAGTCAATCCCAAGAACAGACCAAATCCAAGCAAATGCCTACAACATCAAATCAAACCAAATCAACATCAGATCATCAAATCAACCAAAACCCATTTCAATTCAACATCTCAATCCCAAGAAAAACCCAAACATGAACCCAAAATGGAAAAAAAATAAATAAAATAAAAAAGAGGATTCATACGTCCACACATTGAGAGTCTCATTGTGCCATTGAAATAAGCTGAAAAACGCTTCCTTGAGAGGCCATTCAACTCTATAATACTTGTGAATGAACTCATTATCCTTCATGTACTCAGGCAACTCCTCATAGCTCCAAAGACAGCAACATTTCCCCTTCCCCATTCTACCCTTTTCCCCCCTCCCCAAATCCTTCTCCTTCCCACCATGCTGGTGGTTTCCGGGCAAATGGGCAGTGACCAAATTGGTAATTTTGGGCTCAAAACTTCTGGCTTCCTCCGATTGGGTGCTTGATTTCTTGGTTTTGCCCAAATGGGTTCTCCTCTTGACTTGGCCGGAAGTCATTTTTGTGGTGGTTGAGGGAGTGAGAAAATGAGGGATTTTTAAAGGTGAGAGAGCAAACGGGCACGGGTCATTTTGCCTCTGATATTGGTGAGAGCAATAAATTTTGGACAGCAAATGAAGAAGAGTGGAGGGGCAAAGGGGACAACTGTTTTTGTGTTTAAAAGGTTTAAGCAATTTGCTAGCTGTAGTTAATGATAATGGGACTTTTTTTTTTAATGAAGAATGATACAAGACTTAATAGTTGGTTTTGGAGTTATTGGGATTTTGTATGATGGATCGTAACAACACCTAGAATAACAACCTAGGAATAAGTCATCATTAGCTGTGGTTTGTGAATAATGTCATCGTTAGGTGTGGTTTCTGAGTATTGTCACGAGTGTCTATGTTTCCTATGTTTTGAAATTAAGCGTCAATTTGTCGTGATTGGTGTGACGGTACTTGGATCGGTTGATTTGAGTGTGGACGTGAACAGAGTAGAGTGTACTCGAAATGTTTCAATCAGGGGTTATGTGGTATAGGTTCGTTAAGTTTGTTGTGATAGATATTTTGATGATTGATACAAGATTCATGATTTCTGAGATTAATAAAAATTATCTTAATAATAAATAATCATTTTTTAAATTATATGTTCAGAAAATTGACATCCCAAAAATCATCAAAAATTCGATGCTTTTCTTTGCTAGTATACGAACCATGAGAGGAAATTTATTCAATCTTATTGTTGAATGAGATTGCTGATATTATTCAAAATGTTGTGAAATTATATGTCGATGATAATTTTGGTTTACCCCTTTGATCATGGAATCTTTTGATATGAACATCATTATGGAATCTACTTTTGTACCTCGAAGGTTTAATTTCTATGATAGATTAACATAGGTTGAAGGAGCAAGGATTCCATGCTCCTTGGAAATCTAGACTCCGCGAACGTGAGTAGAGTTTGTCATATCAAGCGAATATCCGTTTGGCCTCATAGCTAGGCGTGATGGATCTTGAATTCCAAACAAATTGATTAAGTTCAATGTGTTAAGAACGTGTTTACATTACCTAGGTAAACCACATTTATTTATTTTATAGGTTTATACATGTTTTTAAACTTCGATAAAAAAGATAACAACAGAAATTGTCAATTGGCAACATCAATAGATAAAATCCCATTATTTTTAAGAAAAAAATTAAAAAGATAAATCAAAATAAATAAATAAATATCTTATTGATCTATTTTTTTGTCTATTGATACCGTCAATTGGTAACTTCTACTGCTATCTTCTTTATCCGTCTAAACTTTATATGTTTAGAATATAAGTTTGCTTTGATTTATGATCAACCCATACCAATTAGCATATATCATCGATCTATTCTAAGAATACATAAAGGAGTTAAAGCTTGTCCAATATCTTTTTTCTTCATGGAACATAAACTCGGGACTTATTTCAAAGATATCAAATTCCCAACCAATTAGTCCAACAGATATTGGTTTCTAAACTTCATTATTAGTCGTATTTGGGAAACTATATGTCTACATCTATCAAACAAATACCTCGTGTTATGAGCTAAAAGTTAAACCGTGTATTCTGGTATAGCTGGTTATTCCTTATCCTGGACCAAGTTGATGGGCATATATGTTAGGACCTCAATTTTGTAAAGTTGTTAGTATATGCAACATAAATTTTGAAGTCCCAACAAATGACAAATAACAAGATTTTAGGGACCAACTTGCATCAAATTGGCCTCTTGTGGCTGACCTATGAACAACTACGAATATTTTCTTAGCGGTGTAAAGTGTATAAATGTGGCATTTAAAGAGTATACTAGTTTTCCATACCATATGTCCAAATAAAGTTCATGGCCCATTATGATTTCCTTTTATTCTTAAAAAATGTTCTTCAATTTGATGTTCAGTGATGCAAGTAACGCAATCTTTTATGTCATAGTTGAAGAAATAATAAACATTGATATATACATCATAAACATTTCATGAGATATCTAATCCCTATTTACATGATTATAAAGAAAAAAACTTATCAATAAACCAATTCTTTTATATTGTTACATAAAGAGATTAAGGTAAAAGTCCTACTTGTCCTATATCATTTTCTCGACTATATATACAAAAATTGACATAGATCTAAAAATTTGGACGCAATCAATAGAGCTTGATCACATTAAATTGGTGCAGGATGGGCATGGAGCGCAAGGACTAGATGTCTTTTGGACGTTGCAAAATTTTATTCTCTTTATAGGCACAATTTTAGGGAAATAATATTCTCATTAGATTCCCATTTTCTCTTCCGAGACTTAGGGTAAAGAATTGGGAAGACTCCGACACACTTTTTATAGTGAAATGAATTGGGTATTACAACTAAGTAAAAAGAGGATAAATAGTCACAGTATTAACTTAAGAATTCGGGAGTATGAGATAGAACTCGCGAAAATTTCCGAGAATTAATTTCTGTTGACGAGTTGACAAATAAACCAAGTGGCTGACCTAACATCACCGATATGGAGGTGAGATTTGTTGCAAAAGTTCTTCGCTGTCGTTTTCCTCTTTTAAATTTTTTTATTGGGAAATACCATCGGTTTTTATGTAATATATATAATATTTTTTAAAGATTATTTTAATTTATTTAGAATTTTTTTAATCAATAATTTTAAAAAGTCATATCAATTATATTTTGTTATATTATATCCATTTTCTCATCTCACAATAACCTCATCATCCCTAAAAAATATTATTTCTTGATCAAATTTTATTAAAATTCAACACACATATAAATTTTCGTATCGTATTAAACGATTTCAGATATTATGAGACGAAGGGAGTAATAACATTAATATGTAATCTTGGGATAAACCTTGCTGATATGATTTACCCACAAACAACTCCAAACCATATTGTCGTCTTGACTTTTTCCGTTGACAAATCTCCTACCTGTGCTGTTGTGCACACATTCTACAAAGTATTTAAATAACATAGATCATTTTAATCGGGCAAGCAATGCTACAAAATACAATAGAGCCAATTTTATAGCAAAAGTATTGCTCCATGAAATGATCTATTGTGATATTGAATAGATACGCGATTCTTCAACTTGGATCAATCTAATGGATAAGAGTAAGATGATCGTTCGTGTTATCATGACCTTTATTATTAAATGGAAATTGCTAATGCCCCCCAAACCCACATCCTCGAGCCCCATTGTTCTTTTTTTTTTTTTTTTCTAATTTTCCAATTTATCCTTCTCATATAATATTTAATCGCTTATAATTTATATATATATATATATTAAAAATTAATAATAAATATATATTTGAAATCTACACATCAATATCTATAAAATAAGACCAATATTGAATATAAAAAAATTCATTATATTATAAATAAATACATATTAATAATACTTAAACACATA
>JAOVYX010018409.1:0-20244 GCA_035668315.1 Drosera spatulata
GGGATGATTGAAGAAATGGTTGAAGAAGCAATGGCAGAACAAGGGAAATGTGACTGCATAGTTTATGGTGCAAACCTCACGTTTATTAATATGGAAGGAGCTAATGTTTATGGTTTCGTAGTTCAAGGTCAGAAGCCTATATTTGCGCGTTATAGCATCGGATATGTTTGTGAAGGAGGAGCAATCTTAGTCGGTGATGGACCAGAAATCATCAACGAAGGAATCAACAATAACATGAATGGGAGGATTGTAATCGCTATCTTGCCCGAGAATGAAGTTGAGCAGTTGAAGAACATGCTAAAACGAGACTATGAAATCGTTTGAAATGATCATGTATGTAACAAATGAACGAGGTGAGTACAAGTTCAAGATTATAGTCAACTCATTCTTTTCTATATTTATGCAACAGAAGATGATTTGAAGTTTATTGATCTTTAGAACATGGATCTCAATTTGATACCATTAGAGATGATACTATTTAGTATCTCACAGTGTATCATTTCCAGTGGTATACAGTAGCTTGACGTGAAGAATAGACTGAAATGATTTTCATGAATCGTCGTGTAAACTGGACTAATATGACTAAACAGCCGAGTTATTGATGGTTTACACATGACGGGATCACATAAGAGAACAGAGAAAAACTCGTGTCACTGAATATCCCACCGCGTCTTGAGCAAGGTTTTCAGTTCTTCGAGTTCATGTTCAGGCAATATCACAGTTACCAATTTCGAATCCCAGGCTTCATTGCTCGATTTCAACCCAGGAATCACTAATACAACTCCTCCATCACCAACTCCGTCGAGACTGTAGTTCACATACCTTGGACATTTCCCCTTCATCTCAAATCCATACACATTGGCTCCGTCCAAATCTAGGAATGTAAGCCGCTCTCCATAAACATGAAATCGGCGCTCATTCTCTTCACCGTTCAAGTCAATGGCATTGTTTTCCTCAATAGTTTGTTCCTCGATGACTGACACTAACCTCGACACATCAACTTCCGTGACAGAAAAATCCACTTGGACCGTCGTTATGTCCAAGCCATTATACGGGATCATCTTTTCCCTGTTGTGACCATTCTTGCATATCGTCACTGCTCTTGGCTCCATCGCCTTATTCCTGATCGTGGCGATTGTTTTCCAGATCAGCACGGTGATAAGCTCAAAGGGCTTAACATTTCCAACCTTGACATTCTTAGAGCAAATGAGAGTAGAACGTATTTCATCGAGTTGCTGTTTGCTTATGTTAAGGGAATATGATCTCAACTTTGGGCTGTCGGCATATGACCTTTGATTTTGGGCCGTCGAGTTCGCGATGCCCAGCTTCGTGGGCTTCGGTATCTGAAGAGGCTTTGCTGGGTACTGGCCTTGTAAGAAGTGGCCCAGAACATTCATGAATGCTGAAGCTGAGAATATGTCTCCTAGTATATGGGCCCAGTTCAGGCCCAATGCGAGTCCACCACACTTGAACCATGTCATCTGCACAGCAGCACAAGTTAAAAGTCATGAAATCTCCAACACAAGCTGAATGCAAATTTATTAGGGTTGATTGATGACTAGGGAGTAATTTAATAAACAGCTCATCCTTCTATCTTGTGATTAAACATTCTGACAGGACGAAATATATTCACATAACTTAGATTTCTTTATAGACCTCAAAAGATACGAAATCTCATATTTCAATATTAAAAATATTAGAAAAAAACATCTTCATATTAAACCAACTTTTTTTGATTTACATATATATATATATATATATATATATCGTATTAAACAGGGCTTCTATGATCGACCCGTGAAGCACCAGTGATTGCAGCCATGGAGTAACTATTGGAGTTATGGCTAACTGTGGCCCCGGGCAGAAAGGCATGTGATAATGCCGCATGCATCTGTTGACAGCCCCGCCTGCAGGCAGCAGCAATATAACAGTATGGACCGGCTCATGACCATGCACTCTGTACCATTCTATCGTGATCAATGCTAGCCTGACATTTCAATGTACTCTGATCTTATTTTTTGGGTCTTTATTATCTTTGAATTTTTGATAAAATAGATTCTTTGATAAGATATTAGATGATCAGTTCGTGGTACGACAACACGAGTTCTCGGTCCTTGTTTTCCCATCATACCCCGAGCAGTGTTATGATCCAATAATTAAGGACTTTTGTCGATAGATCAATTTTACTAAAAATCCAAGTTGATATCAGAAGGCTCATCATAAATCATGTATAGATCCACGGGAAAAAATCAGCCAACATACCTGCAACAACACCATAGGTGAAAAGCTCAAGTCACCAGCATCACCAACCTCGCCTCTCTCCGGCACAAGCCCATGATCCTCACACCCCATCCTACCTTCCATCTCCAACCATTCCTCAACACTAACCCTCACCTTCGCCTCGATCATCCTTATCCCGGCGTCGTTCATCTTGATCACCACCTCGCCCGTCTCCTCCGCCACCCTTATCCTCCCACAAACCACTACGAAATGCACTAACCACTCGAACATCGGGACCTTTAAGTCCCCCGCTTGCAAACCCGTGTTTTCGAAAACATATAGTCCCTTAACGTTGTTGGACTTGTAGGACATGTCTAGGGGACTTAAGGGATGCCCTCTGCCTTCTCCTGTTACCTTTGCTGGTACCACTGATGTTATTTTTCGATCGTAGATGAGATCATTGGTGTGTGATGATGGTGCTGATGGTGTTGGCATCGTAGGAGAGTGATATTTGGGTGGTGTTGTGTTGTATTGTGTTGTGATGAATGTGATATATATGTGTTGAATGTCACGTTGTGTGCATGTGTTGTGTTTGTATATATATAGGGGAGGAAATTTCGTAGGTACAGTGGGGGAATTATGAGGATAGGTGGGGGAGATGGATGTTAAGTGAACATCCAACTTTATTAGAAGAATGCGTATGAGTTTGTTTCTGACATGAATTTATTAGAAGAATGCTTATTGATATTGTGGGAGCTACAAAGTTCTCCAACTTGTTGAGTTTGAAGACTATTTGATGGAGCCTTGAGCCTTCGACTATGATGGGTGCACTTATTCATTTTTTTTCTCAATAACTTTGAATAAGAACTCATTTTTTTAGGAAATAATTTTAATTTTACTGAAGAAATCGTTTCCTGGGAAAGCAAGTTATGAACAACTAAAATCGATTTCTTGGAAAGCAATTTTAGTTGTTAAGAACTCGTTTTTTCAGGAAACGATTTCTTCAATAAAATTAAAATCATTTCCTGAGGAAGCGAGTTCTTCTTCGACGTTACTGAGAAAAAAATGGACGTAAAAAAAAAATGTCGGGCTATGATCCATGTGGAGAGGATATCTTATAAGACAGTGATTTAATGCAGTTTTATTTCTATTTTTATGTAAAAATGATGTTTTTTAATGTTTTTAGTGTCTAATCTCTGGATTTTAGAAAAAAAAACGATTTATTATTGAATCAATTCCTTTTAATAAAGTTCTATTTACACCATCTTTGCCAATCCATTGTTTCTTTTATGATCAACTTTATCTTTGGTTCGTTACATATCGCTGCCCTATGATGTTTTTGTCCTGAATGCTGATGTTGCATATTCTTTTGCTGAACGTCTACCTTTGCTTTAAATGAAATACTGACATATCACAAAGTTTATATTAAGCATACTCACACGTCACTGCCTTGGAAATTATGAATGATAATGGAAATGGTGGTTGTAATGCTAGATGTATTTTGTTGAAGCTGTATATAGTTTGCCCCACGTTTGCGAAGTGCAAACCCCATAAACACACTTTTTAAAAGCATAGTTGCTGTTTATAAGTGAAGTGGTTCATTCTTTAATTTCATCTTGTAAGCTTACAGCCACCAAAATAGAGCTTGAAAGTTGCTTGACAAATTAGATGCAGGCTCTCATTTTTTCTGATATCTTTTAAGAGTATCGTAATCATGCCTAAGTCATTGTTGTGGAAATTATTTATCCCATAAAAGAAATGAGGTCCTAACATTTTAATATTTGATGCATCCTTGATCTTGGATGTGAGATGATTTAAATGACATTACAATAACTGATGACTCATAAATACTCTCACCGTCTCATAAATTTTATAACATAATTTAGATTTTTTTTTCAATTTTAAATCCCAATCACACAATATTGTTCTTTTCATTTATTTCAATTCTTAATTACACAATATTTTTCAAATATGAAAACGTTATAAACAATTTGGGATGGATCGAAATGACAAAATGTTACTCCCTCCATCTCATGAAGATTGTAACACTTTAATTGTACACACATCTCAAGGTGAATTTTGACTTATCTCACAGGACGATCAAATGATTTTCTTATAAAATTTTCCTGAAACACGAATGATAATTTTTATTATGTAGTATAACCTGAGTTAAAAAAATTTTAATTTTATGTCGTCTAATGATAAAACGAAATTAGTCAAAATACATATAAAATAATACTTCCTACGTCCCAGAATAAATACAACATTTTATTTTTTTTGTCCCACAATAAATAACATATCCTATTTGAAAAATTTTTATCTAATAAAATATAAAATCAATCAAACTCAATTATAATACACTCATAATCTTATTCACAACTGCTACAGTAAAACCCATTATTATCAAAAAAAATATTTTTTCTTCATCAAATTTCACAAAAATTCAACACACATATAAAATTTCGTAACGGCCAATTTATAATATTTATTCTTGGACGGAGAGAGTATCAAAAATCAAAATGTTGTATTTTCGTGAGACGAAGGGAGTACAAAAATTTTGGGACGGAAGGAGAATTAATTTCTAATACTTCCTTCGTCCCATAAATAATGCAACATATACGTATTTTGCATTATTCTATATACATGAATACAAGATTCGTTCTCATATCAAATCACGTTTGATTGTCCCGCAATATTTATTATGTTAAAATACGTAATTTATACAATCATTGATGTTTCATGATAAATTTACAAAAAAAATATATTTGATTATCGTTATACACGTATCAAATTTTATATCGATCCGTGTGACTGATCAAAAGGTTGGATTCTTTATGAAAAGAAAACAATAATTATTTATTGAGTAAAAGATGATTCTTGGATTATCACTAATGATGAATCTATACAATACAAACCACATAATAAAACAAATTATTCTTATATCAATATTTGATAAAATTATTAAAAAACGAATATATTTCATGACACATCTAACGTGGATATCAATTGTTAAAAAAAAAATTTCACTTAAGAGTTTTTACACAATCATTATAACTCAAAAAAAATTCCAAACTTTTTCTCCCCCTCTATCTCACAAAAGATCTCACCCCTAAAAAATTTGAAAATCAAAAAAAAAAAAAAAATCTCAACCAACCAAATCCAATACTTCACTCGCCCGTTGATAATCACAACTCCTCACGCGCCGCCGCACACCGCCAGCAACGGTCGGACACCGTTCCCCTTCCTCTAGGGTTAGGGTTTCTCTTCATTTCCCCCCAAATCCTAGGGTTTCGAATCGAACTCAAAATCTCCGATTCTGCTCCAATTCGACGACACTTAATCACGATTCGATCGATTGGGATCGAATCGATGGGGGAGAAGTCGGCGAAGAAGCGCCGGAGAGGCGGGACGATCAGCGAAGAAGATATCACAATCCTATTTCAACGGTTTGTGTTGATTTTGAATGTTAGGGTTATGGTTAGGGTTTTGATTTGGGGATTTGTGATGATGTTTGTGTGATTAGGTATTCGGCGACGACGGTGCTGGCATTGCTCCAGGAAGTGGGGCAGTCGGTGGCGACGGCGAAGATCGATTGGGAGGGTTTGGTGAGGAAGACTGCGACGGGGATTTCGAATGCGAGAGAGTACCAGATGGTGTGGCGGCACTTGGCGTATCGCCATGGACTTAATGAGAAGATCGAAGTTGGCGCCGATCCCTTGGTTAGTTTTCGCTCATTGAGAATGAACTGTAGGTGTTGGTGTTTCGGTCGCTGTATTTGTCTTGCATTGGTTGCTTGCTTATGGTTGCGGAGATTGTGATAATTGTATACAAGGCTGATAGTTGTCCCCTTTTTATGCTGGTGGTTTTTACTCCATGGAGATAAATTTTGGCTTAGGATGTGACTTCGATGACTGTTATATTGTAGAAGGATCCTTGTGCAGAAAGGGTTATTGCAATCGCATGTTTACTCATAAAGTTGGTTTGGTGCTGTATTGTTCGAAAATGTCAGGGTAGGGATCTCGGTCTCTGCTAAGTGTTGTATCATACTTCAGTTATTTCAATAATGCCTTTTTAAACTTGTCGAAGGATGAAATATTTTGTTTGCACTGTTAGTATAACATAAACTTGACTCAACTTAAGTAGTGTCAATGGTGTTGTTTAGAATTAGGAGAGGAGGAATTTCACAACTTTGCCTTGTAAACTGAGAGATTCTTTTGTTTGGCTGATCTTTATGTTACTTTTGTTGTGTGTCTGAGTGTGTTTACGCTTTTTTAACTGGTAAGTTCTTCCACCTCCTGTGCCTTGCGTCTGATGTATAGTAGACAGTTGCATTGTCTCTTAATGGTCGTCTTTGAATTTGTTGTAGGAAGATGACAGTGACCTGGAATATGATTTGAATGCCTCCCCTCCTGTCAGTGCTGAAGCTTCAGCTGAGGCTGCTGCATGTGTGAAGGTTAGCCTTGCTGAAGGTCCTTTAGCTGGAATATGATCTGGATGCCTCCCCTCCTGTCTGAGTGTGTTTATGCCTTTTTAACTAGGTTTCTTATCTTTAGTCCTAACTTATTATTCATTCGGCTAGTATGGATTTTTTGTATCGTAAGTCCAAACTTCTTATTTCTAAAGCCATGAGAGTTGCTAGTGTTACAGCTTGTATTCTGGTTTCCTTTTAGATGGAAACGCTTTAAAATTACTGCAGCTTCACTGGAATCTCCTTGTCAATGTGTCCCTCATAAAGTATGAAACACATCAGCTGTTGCTCAGATTTCTCTGTTTTGAACTATTCTTCATGGTTCACATAGGTACTGATCTCTTCAGGCCTACCAAGCGTGGTGAATATGGCAAATGGTTCAGCGGTTGAGGCTTCCATGACCATAAATGTACCAAATGCACAGTCCTCCAAAGCTGCTTCGGGAAATATTCTACCTTCCTCTTCCATTCAGGGAACAAACATTACCATCCCGGTTTCTATTCAGAAACAATCATCTGCAGGGATAGCTAGTGAGGCAGGGGAGACAACAGGGGATAAAAGTCAAGCACACCGCAAAAGGAGAAAAAAAGTATGGGCAGAAGAGGAGGATATAAAATTGATTGCAGCTGTGAAGCTATGTGGTGAAGGGAATTGGGCGGGTATGGCAAAAGAACACTTCAAAGGGGATCGAACTCCGGGACAACTGTATCAGGTTTTCTTTCTCAATGTCCCTTTTCTAAGCTATGTGATTCTTTACAAGTCTGTATCTTGTAGAAGTAGTAGAAATGAAATGGAATTTCCTAATCGCTTCATTGTCTCATGAAGCAGTGTTTCTTCTTTTTCTATTTTCCTTATGAGTTATGCCAGAAGTTGATTTTGTGTCAGGGTGGTAATGAGTCTCATTCCATGGAAAAATTTGTTATTTGCTTGTCTTCTTTAAGTGGTGATCTGTTGTCATCTAGTCCGGTCAAGATGCCTGGGATTCCCCAGGTTTCCCGGGTTCAAATCCCGGCAACGGAAGTGCGCAGCCTGCAAAATGTGGATATATTTCCCCGCCCCAGAAAGAAAAATGGAAAATCAGTAGTTGTAGATCCTTAGTTGTAGTATTTGATTTTTGTTGGATGTGCAGAGGTGGACTACTATCAAGAGGAAAAATAACTCAGAAGCAGGAGGAACCGACCCGCGCAGCTCACAAAAATATGAGCAAGCAATGGCTACCCGTCGAGCCCTCGACATGGCTCTCAAGGACAGTAGCTTCACGTCTGCCGGTATGCTCATTTTCTAGCAGCTTTAGATGTTAAAGTCCGTTATGGTTATTTTCTCTATTCTCTGTTTCAAGGAAAGAAGAAATGAAATGGAAGGTTTACAGTTTATCCCGTGTTAATAGCTTGAACGAACCCATATCATGAGTATTTTCAAAACGTTGCTAGAGAATCAGTCCCGTTTTGATGTCTTTCTTTTCATTAAAATATAAAACACTGTTTGCAGGTTGAAGTAGAGATTTTCATGTTGTAGAGTCCTCTTCTTCTTCTTCTTCTTTTTCTAGATGCCACGTTTGCTATAAATCTAGTTTCAGGTATGATACAATTTAATGTTTGCTTCTCAAGTTACTCGTAGTATGCCTAAATTCTGTTGTGGAACTTTTTATAAGGTAATTCTAATCGTGCTGTCGGAAACGGAGCAGCCACGTCAAGCAACCCTACGACTGTCAATGCGTCAGGTGTAGATCATTCAAGTGCCAAGAAGGATCCTACCTCCCAGAAACAGCCTCATCATCAGGTTCCCATTCCATCTGCATCGAAAGGTGCCGTTTCAGGGCCTCCTGCAATGTCTCGGCCTCCTCCGACAGTAAAGTCACCAGTAAATCCAACCTTAACTCCAGATTCTATGGTGAAAGCTGCTGCAAGAGCTGCTGGTGCTCGTATTGCTAGTAAATCCGAAGCTACTATCTTTAAGGAAACACAGTCAAAAAAAGTAGTCCTTTTTCCTCTTGTCAAGCCATCTGGGACAGGTGCCGGAAGCCTTTTACAGACTGTCTCCGTCCCAGGTCATCCTAATGTGAAAATATTCCGTTCTGCAGCTTCTACCGCGGTACCAGCTACTTCTTCTCCCTTGCCTGTTGCGCAGGCCAACCTTCCCAGGCCCCCCGCATCCGCTGTGCTCCCTCAGTCTGCCACTACTGTGGCAGCTACCCCGTCTCCCTTGGTCAACGGACCCAGACTTGCCGCCCCACCTGTTGTACCTCAGTCTGTCAAGCCTGTTCCTGCTCCTGCTCCATCTGTGGCAACAACCGCTGTTTTGCCATGCCCACTCCATCAGCCGCTTAGGGCGCCGGTGGCTTCTTCTACCATAGTGAGACCTGGTATTCCATCGGCTGAGACTGTGACTGCTACTTGTAGCCCATCCACTGACCAAGGAAAGCAACCTATGAAAGTTGCTGGACCTCCACATACTTCTGTGAAGGCTGCTGGCATTGTGAAAGTGCCCACCATTTCGTCTCTACAAGCACCGGCGGCTTCTAGTCCACCGATTCGACCTCAAGGAAATCAAGCCTTGAAAGCTGTTGGAGCTATTCCGGTTCCCAGCTCCGGCACCAAAGTGAACGATATGGTCTAGAAAAACGGTTCATCGCTTCAGAAACTTAATCTAGTTCAACCCGCACCTATGTCATCAAAAGTGGAAGCAGCTGTGGAGAACCGACCTGCTGCTGGTCCTCCCTCAACCAAAGCAATAGGGGCGGCTGCTGAGAATGGTCATAAAATATCCTGCAATGCTGTTGTGCTGGGTAAAAATACGAATGCTAACGGTGGGAATGTTGTTCAAGGTCACCGTGTGGAGAGCATGAACGATAAACCAAAGGTTTTGCCAAGCTCAACCGAGGGTGTAAGTGTCGTAAAAAATGGGGGTGTCGAAGGAAGCAAGGCCTGTAGCTGAGATTCCGGAATCAGTGAAGAAATAGTGGGTTTAGATTGAAGGGATATGAAACCGTACCAAGCGTACATATGCATTATCGGTGTAACTTAGTATGCAAGTTCAGTATGCAAGTTCTTTCTGGAAACCGAACTAGGGGTTCGCTTCGTTGTAATTACTCAATTTTCTGATGTAAAGCTTATATGCTATTGTTCAGGAATGATGATCGAAATTTTCGTTGCGTCTTACATGTTTCGCAACGATGATGGAAAATTTCGTTACGTCTTGCATATTTTGGAATATGATCATGTGGCCCTTGAAGCTTCTGTGGATGGTTCGATAAGTTCAAGTTTTCCTGATGTCCTTCGCAGGATCCTCGAGATATCGGTCACGCTACTCATTGTAGATGAAAATAGCGGTTTGATTTGCGATGTATGTATGCGCATGATCATTTTCAGTATTACGCTCTTTTAAGAGCATGTAATGTAAGCAGTTCAACCAGAGAAGACATGAAAGATAAGCAGAATTTGTGCCACTAAAAAGGGAGCAGGATTCCTTACTGTGGGCCGTCCAAGAGCGAGGAAATCCTGTCCAACAGAAGGGCAACAACAGAGAAATCCAACTGTTCAAAGAAAACAAGGGTTCTTTTTTGAAGAAGTTTGATGGCGCAATTTGCACTCTTGAATTGGACTACATCAAAGTTACATACAGACGATCATAATCCCATTAAAAAAGGAAAATGATCAACACAAGAAATCAGAAATCAAAACAATAATGACAATCCTGATAATCGTGTATAGAGACCAGTTTGTAAGTTGATGTTTGACCGTTAGTAATACATGTTAACATTGATTCTGTTATCATGCCAATATTGCCATCAATTTGACACGGAGGAAGTATCGATTTTGTTGGGCATGGTAGAGTCTATCCATTTATGCGACAAAACAACGTGCTCTGAGGGTCCGTTGGTATTTAGAAAGTCGGTTGACTTGTGCTTTGAAAAGCCAAGTCCTTGTTGCCTGTGGAATCAAAAAATATGAAAATAAATGTAACGAGAAAGCTTCTTTCTTGTATAATTATATGTAGAAAAGCTGCCACTTTGTTTCTTTCGTTCTTTTTGATTTTTCTGAATTTTATATTGTTCGATTCCCATGTTCTAAAGTGGGCTTGCAGTTTGGTTTTGGATAAATTTTATAACACTGTAGATTTATTTTTATTGAAATAAATAATACTGTGGATCCTTAGAAACATGTGAAAGTGTTTTTTGGGTTGTCAGTAACTTTTATTTGCATCTCAATGGGACTAATCGTTTTGTACATGCTTAGATTTCACTTATGTATAAAATCCGTGTAAGAATGTAATAAGAAGGTCGAAATCATATATACAGAAAAGGGGATTCAAACTGTAACATTAATATCATGTGTCCTCCGTCCTAAACAAATTATAACTTGTTGATCTAATTCGTTAATTATATGTCTATTGATTTTTATTATAAAGCTCAATTTGTCTTTTGAATTGTGTGAGTGAAAAAAATAAAAAATAAAATAATAAGATGAATTGATGTGATATAAAATAAAAAGTATAGATATTTTGATAGTATTTTTGTAAGAAATTTTCTTTCAAGTAGGTTAATGGTGTACAATAATTTATTTAGGACATTCAAATTTAATGAGTGTTATAATTTTTTTGGGATAGAAGAAATATCCATTATGATATCATGCTGAGAAATCAGCTCAATAATAATCCCTTCATCCTAAAAGAATTACAATCGATTGATATGGTACGATAATTTATGTGTGTGTTGTATTTTGTTATAAAAACTAATTTATCCTTTAACTTATGTGAATGAGAGAAGTGATAAAAAAAAAGTTGAAAAAAAGTAATAGGATGAATTGAGGTGATATAAAATAAATAATAAGTGTGTTTTGATATTTTTATAGGAAAAAGTTTCCAAATGGAATAATGTTACTCCCTTTGTCCCGAAAAAGATGAAACAAATTGACTTTACGCGCGCGTTGATATAAAATTTGACACGCGACAACGACGATTAAACGTAATTTTTTTTATAAATTTATCGTGAAATATCAATTGTTGTGTAAATTACGTTCTTCAACCTAATACATATTACGGAACGATCAGACATGATTTGATATGAAAACGAGATTTATATTCATATGTATAAAATAATACAAAATAAACATATGCGTCAACTTTTATGAAACGAAAGGAATATAATTTAATTGAAACATCTAAATTTCGTAAGTGCCGTAATTATTTTAATACTGAAAAAATATAACTTAAACGTAGTGTCATTCTTGTCAAAGATATGCAGATAAGTTACAACCTTGAATTGTCTTTGTACATTCATATTATCCGCATCGACACCAGAGTGTCAAGTCACAGACACACAAAGTACCAAGCTTGCTTATCACACTTCACTTTCACTTAGACTTTGGTCCACTTTTATTCGGTCCACTTTGCTCGGTCCATTAAGTTGGTAGTTAACGTGATCTATCAACTTTATCAAAAATGATATTTTTAGAAGTTCATGTTTTAGCGGTTGTATTTTATACTCTGTTTTGCATAGATAAACTCATAGTAGTACTACAAAATAACAAAAAAATTATGGGATATTGGCCATTTCTCTTGCATGATTTCGATTCATAATCGATGCAAAAAGATCATAAACATTCCAACATCGACATCAAAAGCCCACTTTTGAAGTAAAATTTGAGGAAAATTATACACAATCTTACATCACAAACCGAGAAGTTGTTTCCAGACGAGAAAAAAAATAGAGTTGGGAAACTAAATAGGTTAGATATTCACACACGACCTAAAAATTTTCAAGCAAAGGCAACCTTCTCTCAAAAAACTAAAAGAAACACACAAACACACACACAATTTCTTTAGTGTAAGCGACTATAACATTATCTGAAATTCAATTGACATCTATGTGACAAAAAAACCAACAATCAATCTTGTATTGTGACAATGGGAACTATTTGAATCCCATGGTTCATCTTTTGATAGTTTTTCTCCTTTTGAACCAACTTCTCTTCCATCTCGTCCTCTTCACTTCATGTCTTTTTACATTGGTTTTCTTCTTGTTGGATCTTCTCCTTCTAATGAGTCTTAATAACTGATTGATCATCCTCTTTCGCCATCTGAAAGACGCTCGTGGGTTCGGATTATGCACGTCGACGCTCTCGTCGCCTGTTGCTTCTTTGGGTTTGTTGGTTTGGAGGTCTTTGAGGTTTTGAGGAGGCAATCTTGAGGCTTTGTCTTTGTCCCATGATGCAACACCATTCCCCTCAAACTTGATTGATATGAATGAATCTATAGAAATGGAAAACACACACAACATGATGGAACATGTTTTCTACCTCCATAAGACTCAAACTTTGACATTTTATGGAAAAAGGATCGAGTTCTCTATCACTGAAATCAACGGAAACCTGATGTCTTCTAACGTAGCACTAATTATTTATAAAGGACCCACCTTGGAGATGTTCTCCAATGTTAATCTAAATGTTCTAGCACACAGAACAGAAGTAGCTTCTATGCAAAAACTTCAAAAGATAAAAAAACCAAAAATGAATTGAACATGTTTCAACAGTAATTTCCTGTTACATTGTCTCATAACTCTATATATCTCAATCAAGCCATACCAGTATCATAATTAATTACTACTAATATAGTTTCCAAACAAGAGCTAGTCAACAAATATAGAATTGAACTTGCTTGTGACTAATTTCAATAATCATAATCAAGCATGTCCATCTACGAGGGTCACAACATCCTCTCCCAGATCTGACTCTAAACGAAAACTCGATCCAGGAACTCTATAAGCAATTGAGCTGTCTCCACTATTATCCTCGACCAGCAATGATTATCAACTTATAATCTTATAAATAATGCAAATCCTTATCAAGCATATCGAGAAACAAATTGCGCTGTAGAAGGAAATCAAACACAACAACCTAGATAATGCACCTTCTATATGTAATGCACGGGCCAGAAAAGGAAATTAAATCAAATAATTTAACGGATTAAACTAAACCTATCTAGGTTGGGATTTTTATCCCGTCCCTAACCGGTCTCAAATTCGGATAAAATGGTGAGGGTTGTGTGTCAGGTAACCGACAACCAATACGTAAAAAGTCCCGTTGGATCTCTAAATATGAATATGACGACTTGTGGCGCCGTCGTATTCATGTAACCGACTTCACTTCATGAGATAAAGATTTGATTTGTTATTGTTGTTGTTGTAATTTAGCAGATCAAACTCATTACTATATGTAATGCACCTTCTAAGCTGGTGCAGATATCGGGAACTTGAGGATCCTCCACACCACCACCATGTGATTTCCAGCAATGAATAAGAGATCCAAGAGCAAACAACTTGGAGAATCTGATATATCTTCTCCTCTTCTTTTGATCTACCAATACAACTCCTTCCTTTTTACCCCGACACCGCGATCGCCTACTCGATAACTGCAGCTGCTTCTTTTCTTGTTGTTCTGCTAGTTCTTGTTGCGCAAACAAGACAAGTAGTTTCTCATTCAAACACAAAGGGCAAACACCAACAAATTGTTCCTTTGGATGAATGTAACAACTTGGTTTCTTTTCGTAGTCATATTCATTCATCGAGACAATGAATATGGCAATATGGCGACGAAGATAAAGATGAAGATGAAGATGAAGAGTGGCTTTGATGCAAAGAAAATGGAGCAATGAACAAGAACAAGAACAAGGAAATGAAGAGTGGATTGTTTGTTCTCTTGTCACTTTTCTTTTTGCTATAAGTTTTTTAGACTTTATTTTTTGGGGTCTTTTTGGCCTTTTAGCTTTGGCTGTTGGGTTTGTAGAGTGGTGTGTAAATGAAAAAGAGATCCTTCTTTTAATTATTATTGATATGTGCAAATAAAGTGCATAAACATCAATGGAAAAAACTTTGGAAAAAAAACATCAATGGAAAAGTGCAGTCAATGAGGTGAACAGAAGTGTGCCCTGTCCTACTCACCTTTTTTGTATTTTTTAGGTTCATGAACTACTGTCGATGATTATGATTGTAATTATCATGTTGATGGACTATTAAGGGGCAATTATGGCCATTTGCCGTGTGTATTAATTGCAAACAAAGACTGATACATAATATCTTGAACATTTCCTTTTTCATTTGAATATATATACTCATAAATTCAGGACTCACTAATCGTACCGACTATGGTACTAAGGTTCAAAGCAAAAATATCAAATTTATGGTAAAATAGCACTAATTATGAATAAAGGCATTGATAGAAAGGTAACACTAACCAAAATACCTATAATTTTCTTGGTTGTTCGACGCTTAATGTAAGTTAAGATAAAAAAACATCAGATAATTTTTCACATTGGGAATACATAAAAAAAATCAATGTCATGTATAAATGGGTTTTATGTTCATGATGTAAGCAACAGTTAATAAAATGCTACAAAGTAACGACCACGGCATATTTTCAAAAATCTAAAATTTTGAAATTTAAAAAATAAAATCTAAAAATCCTTTTTAAATCCTAAAGTGTGGTGGAGACATGCATCAATTAATTGAATACTACTTACAGCACAATCCTTTTGCCTATATAAATCAATTATTCTTATATGTTTGATTCAACGATGTAAATTTTTGGTTTTGTTAGAGAACATAGCTTGATCAACCCAATCTCGTATCATATTGAGAACTTGTTTTTCGTTCTTACATATGGATTTAGTAATGTTGTTGGTACTTGAAATAATTTTTTTTTTGATAAAAGGTAGCACTTAAAATAATTTACTCCTTCCGTTTTAACATAATTACAACACGTAAGTTGGGTCGTTCCAATTACATTATAGTCTTATCCTATTTGAAATTTTTTCTATAAAAATATATCAAAACATCTTTATTATTTATTTTATGTCACATCAATTTATCCCATCAATTTTTTTCCCATTTTCTTCCATTCACAAAAATAAAAAAATAATTTAATTTTAATATAAAAAATCAATATACACATGAATCAGAAGGAAAGGAGCAAGAGCTAATGCACAATCTGTGCTGCATGGTCAAAGCTTGGTACACTCGACTGAATTGACCACAACAACCTGTAATTCTTAATTTTTTTCCCCTTTTGCTTTTTTGCTGCCGCATGTGCTTTTACTGCGTCTAGCAACAATACTGAACAATCAAAGCTACAGAAAAGAAACAAATTCCAGGTGGAAGCTTCTTTGACTGATAAGAGCACTTCTGGTGTACCTAATGTTACTTGATCAAGCCACTAATAATTCGTATCAAGAAAATAATTTCTTCGTTTTAAAAAAATCTAACATATATATATATATATATTTTATATATTTAAATATAAGTCTCATTTTCATGTTAAATCACGTCTGATCGTCCCGTAACATGTATTAGATTGAATTACGTAACTTACACAATCATTAATATCTCACGATAAATTTACAAAAAATACATTTGAATGTTGTTATATGCGTGTTAAACTTTATATTGACACGCATCCCAAATCAATCCGTTGTATTCTTTCCGGGATGAAGAAAGTATCACACAATCACATGTTGAAAAAAGTGATTTGATTCGATGTTAAATAATACTCCCTTGTCTTAAAAAGGCTATACTATTTTAATCAGGCATAAATGACGATAGAACGGTTTTATGGAACGATAAAATTATTTTTTCACAATAAAATTATTTTTGAAAAAGTATTGTAAAACATTAATGATAATAAATATTACGTACTATAACCGTGGATCAATAAAAAATTTAAATTATGTCGTTTAAATGAATAACGAATCTTCTCAAATTACATGTTAAATAATATATAAAAAAAATTATACATAATTATAAAATAAAGATAATATTATATTATTATCCCGATAATAACCTTTTCTACACATGAAGTCATAGCAGCAAGACACGAGGAGATCATGGATGATTTACTTGTGGAAGGGAGCCTAGGGAGTACAGAAAAGAGCGTCGATAACATTCTATCATTTTATAATACCCAAAGGCAAAGGCGCGACAACCCATATAATCTCACAAAGTGCAAGGGACGAGAAGGAACCGATATACGCATTCTTAACCATGTTAGCAGAAAGCTTGTGATATTCTCAGAAAGTGTCAAATGACAATGGAGAATCCATCTCCCACCACTTCATGTTTGTGTTCACTAATTATTATGAGTAAACTCTCATTCTCATATCAGAGGCCCAAACATACAATTTAACTCCAAACATCACAACGAAACCTCAAAAACCAACAACCCAAAGGGCTACCAGCGATACACAAATCAGCATAAAGCGAAACCCGCCTCGTCGCGAAGCAGGACCGTATCTCAAACAAAATCACAAAACCAACTCAAAAGTAGCAGACATTGAAGGAGGACCGAAAGTGTGTTTAAACCGATGACAAAGAAAGTGGTCACACGGAGAAGGAAAGGATGAGGACAATCAACTACATTGGTTGCCCACATATAAAAATTTGAACTTCACATCATGGACCGCACTGGTGGTGCCATTGATGGATCTGTCACCACTATCCCTTTTTCATCATGTGTGTAAGTGGAAACATTATACGGACGTTAGAGGACCCGATAACTATCAGTTAGTCTGTGTACTGCACAGCAAATCAATAATAACCCCATCAAGCAAAGAGGACTAGATAAGGCAACAGCAAACTAACCTCAAACGACCTCTTCTTCACATGACTTTGTCCTTCGATTGGCGGCTTCCTCTTTGTTACATTGCGGCATCCGATCTATGTATTTAAATATCATCTAAACGTTATCACAAAGGCACCAAACTCCAAACAGAAAGATAACAAGGAAACAAAATAGACAGAGGGGGTTGTGTCAGGGTGCACATGTATGTTCCCAAGCAGAACATACATGACAATCTGTACCTGATGAAGAAACTGAAAGGGTCTCAAACAATGCCCGTGTGTGGTCCTCCTCCTGGGTTGATGGATTCAGAACATGTATCGAACCCTTCTGAGCTGAAGATAGGCTCGTCGTGCCGGGAACAATCCCCGGTATGTGGAGTCCGGTTCGCGGTATGTTTGTGTAGCATGAATTCCGTGGATTCCTCGGAAACCACATTTCCGGTATGATGTTCCAGGTATAAGTATGCAATACATAAAGGATTATAGGACATTGTAACTAAGATCGAAAAATCGATGATACCTGGAAATCTGTATCAACTTCTCCAACATACACCTGCACATACTACTAGACCAAATACATACACTAGATCTGAGGATCACACAACCATTGTGAACCAGTCATGACATGCTACAAGAGAGTAACAGGAATTAGCATTTGCAGTGCGTTGTAAAAACATTTGACCACAACTTCGCTGTATGATTAATTTTTTCATATGATCTGAACCGAGTTAGTGAACAGGTTATGATTTTCCAGGACAAAGGATTATCGAACAAAAGAATGAACTGTTAGTGAACTACCGATTCTAGAGGAAGGTGGAAGAAGGACGAGGAAGAATTTAGAACATATAGTTCAATATTCGTATCCACCAAGGAATGAGAACCGGATCATATTCGATCCATTTAATCACGAGGCATCTCAGACAATCAGCAAACCATCATCAACCTTTAGAGGATGATGAAAACTTAAGAAACAAAAACACTGCTGGGTAGCAACAAATAAAAGATCTTGGAAACAACCACCAAACACGAACAGACAATCAAGTCAGGTCATACAATCATGAGGATTTTCCAAATCACTAGTTTCTCATGCTCCAAGTGATTCGTGCTAATGCGAAGAGACAGGGAGACATCAGAGTACCGTGTACATCAATTCACAATCATGAGGTAGCGCGATAACAATCAAATCATCAATGATCAATCTATTGAAGTTGATGAAAAACTAAACCAGCAGGGACAATAATGATAAGAAACAAATGAAAGATTTTGGAAATAGCCAACAAACACGAAAGAAATCAATCAAGTGACATAGAAAGCTACTGCAAACTCCGAAGGATTATCCTTAAACAGTGGTTTCTTGTTTTCTTAATGATTTGTTGTAACACTAAGCGACCTGGAGACACAAGTATACATCGATTCAGGTCACGCAATTGAGCCAAAAAAAAAAGAAAAAAAAGAAAGGAAAATGAAAGACAACTGAAAAATTGAAAGGATAGATAGGGCTGACGAAAACGAGACGTTTTCATTGACAGAGACAGACACTTTGCCGGTGATATATTGTCATATTGTCCTATGATTTAAGCAATCATTACCAATAGAAGAGGCAGTCAAGGTAGTAAGTTTATCCATCAAGGGCTGTAACTTTGGTTTGCTGTGAAATCCTTCGGATTCTACTTTCCTGCTTTCATTTTGTCATACAGCAAATGTGGATAGTGGATGGTAAGTTCAAGCTTATAACCAAGACATCGAAAAAATGGTTGCAAATTAGTGTTTGTTTCAGGTCTGCTAGTGGCTGGTTCAATGAAAGCACACAAGCAACCCGAAACACACCGGCAACAAATCCTGAAGCAACGCCGGTTGATACAATTCACTATGACATGAATTTTTAAGTAAGATAATAGTGTACAAGCTCAAACTTTTTATTTCTTTTCACGCCAGAATACAACAGGCATGAAATGCATGCTGAAATAGCAAGCATAACAGCGAACAGATACAACACAGGGGACAGATGGATACTAAAATCTTATGGCTACCAAGTAGCTCTGCTCTGTATTTCATGGTTGATTACCACAGACGAATGCAGAAAATTGAAGCTCCGCTTCTTAAAAAGCATCTACATGAAGATTACGAATCATATAACTTACTCAGCTCTTCGGAGAACGCCTTCCTGATAACATCTCTCTTGAGCTTTAGTGCTGCTGTCACTAGGCCTGATTCTGGAGTCCACGGTTCTGAAAGTAATTTGATCTTTGCAGGGATCTCAAATTTCTCCAAACGTGCCTTTTTTGCCGCCTACAAGTTAAGAACTGACTGTTATTTCAGACTTCGGAGTTGCATACTGCAAATGACTCTTTAACTTTTTGAAGTAGACAATCTATCTTATGTCCATGAAAATTCCACAGAAGGAAAGTGAGAAACATGCCTGCACAAGCGAGCTATACACTTCTTTTACTACTGCATTGTTCTTGCACAGGTCATCAAAATCGCTGAAGCTGATTCCTTGCTCCACAGCCCATTTCTGCACTGCAGATTTCGAAGCCACAACAAGAGCCACACAGTAGCTCCGGAAAGAATCAGCATGCAGCATAATATTGTCAACATAGGGGCTGACAATTAAAATCGATTCAACCTGGAAGCAATGCTTATAATCAGTGATGAAGTAGATACTCGTGTTTCCCCTAGGAAATGATAAACGTTAAGGCTTTACCTTTCCAAGGGAAACATATTCTCCATGTTGAAGTTTTACAATGTCCTTCTTGCGATCAATTATCTCAAGACAACCATCAGCATGAACTTGCCCTATATCACCGGAGTAGAACCATCTCATTCCTCTTTCATCAACCTTGTATACTTCCTTAGTTTTGACGTCATTTTTTAAGTATCCAAGCGTTACATTGGGACCCCCTATCACTATTTCTCCCCGTGGCATTGGCTTGTCGCTGATGAGATACCC
>JAOVYX010018410.1:0-20239 GCA_035668315.1 Drosera spatulata
GTTGGGGGGGGGGGGGGTAGCAATTTCCTAAAAAATTTGATCGATAAAATAAGACTAACAAGTGAAGCTGCTTTAATGCCGAGTTGTTGATTTGTTAAGGAAATGAGTGGTTTATTCCTGAATTAATCCCTTCTAAAATGGGATTGGGATCATCAGTCGTTGAACAATCAACAACATGAGATCAAAATCGATACAACGATTTCGATTAATTTGATGGTTTAAGGGTTTTTTTTATTTTCGTTTATGAGGATCATTTTGATTAAGTTTTTTTTATTTTATTTTTTAAAGGATTGATATTTCTCAAATAGGATATTGTTTTTTTTAAATGCAAAAAAAAAAAAAAAAAAACATGATGCAACTGCATCTTGGACTGTTTGGTTTCAACAACAGTTGAGGACCGAGTTCCTCATTAATGTGACTATCATTACATAATAGTTTAAAAAAAATACGCCTACAATTAATGATTCCGTTATTCAAACACAAAATTTATTCGGTGAACGTGTTGCACCGATTTGTTGGACAGGTTGTGAGATAGAGGTGACATCAGGAAGATGTAAATAATTTTATGCATAGTAAACATAGGGAGAAGCCTGCCGTACCTGGTCTTCTTCGTGCCCACTAAATGTTGTGTCCAAATTGTTCCGCGATGCTGAATTTTCCTGCATATGAAAAAAATATGACACCAGGTAAGAGAACATAACCCACCTTTTTCTTCCTTTTATTTTTTTTGATCTAAAAAAAGTCCACATTAATTTATCCACATACCCTCAATTGCATGTTCCTCACCTTTCTCAAACCCTAATCATTCTCTCCTCGATCCCACTGCAGCATCCGCTTCTTCTCCTCGTCCTTTATGTGAATCATGTCCATATGGAACCCTGCACCGATCAGTGCCGAGATCATAGTCGCAAAGCAAGAGGGCAAAACCATGTTGGTGGTGGCGGCAGATCGAGAAAACGGATAATGGAGAAGGAACCAAAGATGGTGCGAGTTTATTTGGAGGATAGGATTGTATGTGAGGAACTTATCTCGCCTGGAACATCTTAATACTTTATGATAGGATTATTTTCAAACCTGGGTGATTATGTGACTGATTTCACATAAGTTGTGTACGGTGAGTGAAATCAAATGATACGTTACTCCCTCATCCCGAATTATAAGAATCACTTGATTTTCATAAGAAAAACTTTGATTTATGTTATGAAAGTGAAATCAAATGATATGTTATTCCTCCTATCCCGAATTATAGATAATCAATTGATTTTTATATTTATTGAGATAAATTTTGATTTGTGTTATAAGACGGTTAAATATTATTTTTCATAAAATTATAATAAAACAATTTAAGTTATTCTCCTTTTTTTTTTATAATGTAGGCAACAGAGGATCAGGTGGATAAAAAAATTTACGCCATTAGGCATAATCCATGAGATGATCAAACGATGTTTTTTTTAAATTTTTCATGAAACATAAAAAATAATATAAAATATAAATTATAATTATGGATCAAAATAAAATTCATATCATATCATTTATATATAAAAAATAACACATCGAAATACATAATGAATGATAAGATTATTATACGATATTATCTATATTATAAAATAAAAGAAACATATTTTTTATTTCATATATATGACATAATATTAGTGTGTTATTAAAACAAAATCGAATGAATAATATGAAAAATAAAATGCGTAATCCTTCCTCTCAATTCACCATATCCATACATGTTCCTTCCTTCTCAATATGAATACAATAAAGTAATATCCATACTTCAATTTTGGTTAATATAAACTCAGACAATGTGATCCCAACACAGATAAACCAATCTAACTCACATGGTGAGACTTGAATGAAGAAATCTGTCAAAACCCAATTCAAATCCACACCCATAATCCACTTTACAACGAACTTTCCTCATCTCAGACAACGACTCAAGCAACATGGCGAGCATTTACACGCTGATGGGTCACTTTTCTGCCGCCGACGTGGCGACCGGCGACCGGCGACCGGCGACGAGCTAACGAGACTGAAATGGGGTCAGGTGAGGATCACGTGCCATGTGAAAGCGGAGACTCACTGGTTGTAGTTGCTCAAGTGGTCACTGGCCTCGATATCTAGATTGGGGTCGGTTTGGTTGATGTGAACCCAACTGGGAGAAAATGAAAAGGGCATTTCCCATTTTTCGGAATTTGAGAATTTTCTTCACAAATTCGGGATTTTCATTCTAGGGTACAAAAAGGGTCCGAGCCCCTTTCCCTTTTTTCGCATCTTGATCGTCGTTTTTCCTTGTGATATCTCAGGTGCCCACTTCTTTTCTTTGATCGTTGTTGTGCTTTTTTGGGTTCTTTTTGATGTAGTTGTTGTATTCTTGATGTGATTTCTTGGGTTGATGATTGGCCTTGATTTGATTGTTATTTGACTGAGTATTGTTCATTTTGGGGATTCCTCGTGAATTGGCCTTTGATCTGTATTTGGTTTCCTGTTTCCTTTAAAAGTTGTCGGTTAATGTGTCACACAGCCGTATGATCGGATGAAGACTTGATTTATTGTTTTTTTCAAAATTGTCGGTTTGGCCATGAATATTTCTGTATGATGTTTGTTGCTTGGACTTTTTGACTTCGATGATTAACTGATTTGTGTTTTAGGTTAAGTGATATCATGCCCTTTTTGTCCCTTTCTGGGTTTTGGTTGAGTTTTTCCTCTCTCTCTCTCTCTATATTGCTTGGGAAATTCAGGAAGCTGATGCTAATTGGTTGAAATGTAGTTTGGTGTATTTCCTGTCTTACCAAGTGGGTATTGATTATAAGGGCAATTTTTTGGGTTAGGTCGAATTCTGATATATGCTTTGGTTAATCTTGGGAATGAAGAGTTGTTGCTCCAAAGTTTCTTACCTTTGGATTTAGACTAGGATGTGATTTGTCTTCAGTCAATGATGAAATTGTACGAATCATGGACTGGTGGTGAAATTAGATTTCCAATTCAATTTCGATTTCGCCTCGAGGCAAACTGTTTTTGGTTATAGGGTTGGCAAATGTCAATGAGGTCATGTGATTTTGGTCAATTGTGATAATTCCGTGTTCGATTGTAGCTTATATGGATGTGTCTATTGCCTTGACACATCTTTGGCATGGTTCCTAAATCTTGAAGAAGTAATTTCTAGGTATAATCATGCGACCAGTATGTCAATTTGTGCTTCTAATTCTTAATTCTCATCTATAGCCGTTTCTTAACTGGAGCACATTTAGCAAAAGCTTCTGGATCAGTCTTTGTTTGGGTTGCTTGCTAAACATTGGAGTTTTTCTTTTCAGTTGGTAGTCTTGAAGCTCTGAACTCTACTAGGAAACATGTCGGCTGAAAACACTAGAGAAGAGTATATCTATTTGGCCAAATTAGCGGAGCAAGCCGAGAGGTATGAAGAAATGGTGGAGTTTATGGAGAAGGTGACGAAGAATGGTGAATCTCCGGAGCTGAGTTTGGAGGAGAGGAACCTTCTTTCGGTGGCGTACAAGAATGTGATTGGCCAAAGGAGGGCATCTTGGCGGATTATTTCATCCATCGAGCAAAAGGAAGAGAGCCGTGGGAACGAGGAGCATGTGGCTACTATCAAGGAGTATAGGGCGAAGATTGAAACCGAGCTCAGCAAAATCTGTGATGGGATATTGGAGCTTCTTGATTCACACCTTGTTCCTTCTGCTACTGCTGGTGAATCCAAGGTTTTCTATTTAAAGATGAAGGGGGACTATCATAGGTATTTGGCCGAGTTCAAAACTGGAGCTGAAAGGAAGGAAGCTGCTGAAAGCACACTGTTGGCTTACAAATCGGCACAGGTAAATTAACCATCATCCTAAATCATCCATTTGAAATATTCCCTTTATATTTTTGTTAATTTTACTTGAGGTTCATATCTGAGATGATCAAGTGCTCTATGTAGGATATTGTGCTCACTGAGTTGCCTCCTACTCACCCGATAAGGCTGGGGCTCGCTTTGAATTTCTCTGTGTTCTACTATGAAATCTTGAACTCTCCAGATCGTGCTTGCAGTCTGGCTAAGCAGGTTAGCAAACTTCGCATTCCGTATTCTAAGGTTCTTCGAGAGGACACATACATAATATCAAGAAAGTTTTACTAAGTATCTAATCTAGAATTGTTTCTTTTTGAAATAAGAGTACTAAGGGCTGTGTGACGTCAACGTTGTTTCACTATTGGATAAAGGCCAATACTTTCTTTTCTCATAGTTTCATGGCTTACGTTTACACCATCAGTGAAGTGATGAAATATGTTAACATAATTAAGTGAACAAATAAGGCCTGTTAGGCAAATGAGGCAATACATAAGCAAATATTTTTCTTGTGATTTCCTTGTCGACAACATATTTTCCTGTATTTGGCTCTCTGTTTTGCATTTTCATGAGTATCACTCTGATACAAGAAAAGGGTGATCTGTTGAAAGTCTCTTGGGCATCTGCTGATGATATTGTTTTTAGCCTTTAGGCTATAATTTGACTCAAAATATAAAAATATAATGTCTCTTTATATCGATTCAATTGCTGACATCTGAATCTCTGTCGCTAAGTTTATGCCTCTGCATTGGTCCCTAATAGTTCAACTTGCATTAGCCTACTGGGTTTCTTCACATCTCAGTGCTTTACGCTCTTGTCGTCATCACTGTTCTCGTTTTGTGAGCATACAAACCCACAACACCTAGGATCACGCAACCAATTCTGGTGGTCCTTGTGGAAAGGGATTCTGTTGTGAACCGTATCCATCGCGTAAGATTCAGTGGACCTGTATGTAGTTACACCCTTCTGCGTGGGAACAGTTTCTGCGTGGGAACAGTAATTTTCATGGTTTGGCATGAGTGCTTGGTGGGGCAAAATGGTTCCTCACCTTTGTAAAGGAACAAACAAATTGCTCATTTCTGTATGTTCTTGAGAGATTCTTTGGGTGAGCCGTTTATGGCTCTTCGTTGGAAACTGACCATGTTATGCGGCAACGGTGACGGGCTAGATAGTTCTCCCTACCTTTTCCACTTTTTGTGGAAGATGTTGCTCTGAGACAAAATTGTCGGATTCTCTAATCCCGTTGTTCCTTACCAACTGGTAAATACCTATAGAATTATGTTTAGGAAGTATACTCGAGTCACTTGACATTATTTATCCAGGTAGTAGCATTTCTGATAAGTATGGATGAGATAATCTTTTAGCAATCTCAACCTTTTCAGGGTTGCATTGCAACTGTTCATGGGTTGTGTTGTCTGATCATCACTTAGAACAGTTTTTGTGATAGTACATTGGGACTGTACTGTACCTTTTAGTGTGACCCCATGGATCGTGAACAACATGTCACAAATTGAAACTATACGACTATCTGTCTACCTTTATTCATCACCAAAGTATTTCATTGTTTGGCAGGCATTTGATGAGGCTATTTCTGAGCTTGATTCATTGGGCGAAGAATCCTACAAAGACAGCACATTGATCATGCAGCTTCTCCGCGATAACTTGACACTGTGGACCTCTGATACCACGGTATGGCTATCTTAATACTTTCCAGCTTCGCCCTCGCCTCCCCTGAAGGCAGCGCGGCACCAATCAAGGATTCTAATACATGATGCTTGACTTGCTTTATTCTGTTTGGCAGGAGGAAGCTGGAGATGAGATCAAGGAAGCTCCCAAGGCTGAAAATGCTTAGATCTGACACCAGTTATATATCAAGCTTCAATGACGCTAAATAAACCAATGTGGTGTTCGTTCTTGGTGTTTCATGTGTTTTGCATGTTTCTATAAGCCGGTAACATGTTTACACCGGGATGTGAGATTCAGTTACACTTAAAACTTCAACAGTAAGTTGCTGCTGTTATTTCTCCGTTGGAGGAGGAAAGTTCTTACATTTGTGATTCATGCCGAATCACGCCTTCAATTAATTACATCTATATGTTGTGTTTTTTTCCCAGAAGAGTATTTTTCTTTCTGTTGTCGAACCACTAGATATGTGTAGCATCCCTTCACACAAATACTACTAGATGTGTTTTACTTGGCTCCTGTTTTGCATTCGTTTGATCACTGAGAGCTTTGCAATAATTCAATCGGCTTTAGGCACATGGTATAGGAGCAGGTAAGACCATTATACCCCAACCGTGTCAAAGGAGTGCGAACCTTGAGCTCCTTAAAATCGCGATCATAATGGTAAATCCAAGCAAACAAAATGCCTAAACAGTTTATACTAATCCAAGGAAAGTGCTGGATTCAGGACAATTTACATCTTCATGGGTAGCAGACACTTTCGGGTAAAAATGTCAGGCAAATTTACTACATATCCCACAAGGGAAGGGGAGGGATGGCGTACAATCTGAGCCTTTTTCTTCATTTCTGGTAACATTTATAATAACCTCATCACAGCGAAAAAGCTGCACATCCTCATCAGTAAATGGCATCATCACCACACTGCGATTTCCTCAGAAACATATGTTCATATACTGTATTTAATTCACACAATAAAATCACATAAATGGAATCCCTTTTTTCTCTCACAAAACTCAGACAAGTGAATAACATCCACAGAAGCCCCCTTGTGTGAAAACTTGAAAAATATACACTTCATACACTACAGCAAGGGAGGAGCAGAGCTGTTTCAGTTCATGCACCGAATGTATGTTCTATTTGTCCATCAAACCTGCCGTGGCTCAACACTTCACCAGCCCGTGCACTTCGGTGCTGCAGACGCTGGTGGAGCTTTTCCGACATCTCGTTGAAGAAATCGTTATCCCATCTCTGGATCAGTAACGGATCTACTGCATAACAGATATACACGGATGTGACTGCGCCTTCTACTACTACCATAGCCAGTCCCACCTGAGCAATAAGAAGTCACACGGAAATTAAGAGCAGAAGATTAGAAACTCTCAAGTACTCCGTGAGATTTTAAAGAGAATATAAGAAAATGGAGAAGTCTTGACCAGAATCATTCCCATCAACATGGACGTAGATCCCATCATTATAACTCTATCGCTGGACTGGAACCAAGTCCAAACCCCAGCACAGGTACCAGTGATCAGGCCACCAAACAAACAACCCATTAGAAGAAGGGCGCCTGAACAATCATAAGCAACAAGCGCTTCTACACCGGTAGACTGGAATAGCTCCCAGGCATCTCTAGCTGAGTGATTAAAGCTTTTGCCAGATACAGCAATCTGGAGTGGAAACAAAGCAGGTTTAAATTTCTACAATGAAATGAGTTTGTTCAGCAGAGGGGAATCACGATGGGCTATCAGATTGAAAAGTTCATAACTTTATACCTCGACAAACAATAAAGGATTTTTGTCACTTCAAACAGAATGAACACGTACATTTCCGTCATGAATCATCAAACCTTGAATGCATTAGGTTTGGAGGAATTGCCATAGACAAACCTGGACATAAGCATATTTGTTGAAGAATCGGACAAGTGTCTCGATCAGATGAAACAGGAAGTCAATGCAGCAGAGCAAGCATTCGTTGCCACAGATTTTTGATCGAAATCCTCTAATCTGGCATTAAACAGAAGAATCGTGTAATTCCCCAGGCTAATGATCATGAAAACAGATTTTGCAGAGATAAGTTGTGAATAAGTGGTAAGCTGACAAACTACCTCCCACCGCAATGTGCGGATAGCTGCTGTGAATAACGATCCATAGCAAATGCTACCAAAAGAGGTTGTCACGGCATATTGTAGAGACTTCATCAGTGAATTTGAAGGCATTGAGCCTGCCTCTCCACCCCCATGTATGAGGACAAGAGACACCATTCCGGATACTAACACATGGACAGTATTACATACGTCTGCACCAGTCCAGAACAAACTTATAGAGAGTACCTGTAGAAAGATCACAGAAGAGGTACTTTTCCACTAAAACTATTTGCCTAAAAGTGAATTCACGAAGAATACTTTACTATCCTTAAAAGAGAAGAAATAGAAAGTCAAGCAAAACTTGCCTGCTCACCACAAGAAGCCACCACCGTCCACCATCTCCCATGCTCAATGCAACGACTCCAGAAGCTCCGAAGGTGGGTAACGCCATCCACAACAGCATTACAACAATGAATGCACACCCTACCCTCATGACTTCAGGAAGGCTCCATACCATAATCACTCCTTTCTGCAGCACCATCATGGAAAATGGTAGTCTACAGAACGACGGAATATATACACAAGTAAAATAAGAGAGGAGCAGAGAAACGGAAGCCACTGCGACTGTAATCTATAACAGAGATAAACAAGACAAAGGGAAAGATGTTACCTTTCTATAACTGAGATGATATACAAAAATTGCAACCCTGCTCCGATTGCAAATGCAACACCCCAGAAGAACTGCTTTGCCCAGAAGCAGAACACACTTATCACTGCAAGATAGGTAGTGACGATGTGCAATGAAACCTTCATCATCTGAGTAGCCAGAGATCCAAGCAGTAACAACCAAGTCCATCCTAGAAGGGCACCAACACCACCAGCCACCGCATAGACCGGCCAATAGTACTCCGTCAAACCATGATGGTTCTCTAAAATCCCATAGGTATACTTATCAATCTTAAGCCTATCATTTTTCTCGAATCTATTGAGTCCAAGAACAACTAAGACTAATCCTAATCCTACCAGATGAAGTATGAACACCGCCAACCAGAACACGTCTCGCCAGCGTCTTGATTGCTCAAATGACAATGCATAAGTACCATTGTTGTTTCTTATACTATTGGAAACAATCTACACAAAAGACAAAAGCCAAGTAAGATACATATACAATTTAAAGGCAGCCCTTCTTACTATTGAATAAGTGAGTCGGGACTATTACTGGCTATTTAGCGAGGCAAACACCCATGGTCTTGGATATAACAACATCGTTCTCCTCCATCTTGAGCAATGTCTTCCAAGAGGTTATGAGCCAAGTCATATTTTAGGGTCTCATTCAATCTGATTTTAGGTTTATCTTACTATCACGAGTGGCACCGTATATATTACTTCACAACTTCTTACAATTACATCAAGACTCCTATAGGTTTCATTTCATGTGTCCACATCATCTCCTTTTTTCTTAATATTTCACCATAAACAGTGTACTGTTAACTCCGATGAAGATAGTGTTGGCAATGACGATGAGTTGAGATGTATTGTACCCATTTTTCGAGGGTGTACTGTTTGAAGATGAGGGTGCACTGTTTGTTTGGGCGATTTGACCGTGAAATAAATATTAAGACGGGTATGCAATATTTGTTTTAACGGAGGTACATCTAGTGAATTTTGATCAATTTGAAGAGAAATCCTTAAATTTTGGACAATTATTATTTGGTTTTGATTTAGAGAGAAATTTAAAATGATTTGATATCTTTTATTTTTAGTAGGTGACTCATTGCCATATAACATAATGACATATGACTAAGTGATAAAGAATTATGTTTTTATGATTAAGTGATAATTCACTTAATTTTAATTGATATGCGGTATGATTGAACGTTATTCTCTTCATTTTATCATTATTATAATAAATTGATTTGACACAAGTTTGAGGAATCTGTTAAATTTTTATCATTTTATTAATTTGTCTTTGTGAGATAATAGATTGAAAGATGGAAACAAAAATAAAATAGTGGTGTAGTTAAAATAATATAGAATTATACACCCTTCGTCCTAATTTAAATGAAATCATTTGATCCGATATGTAGTTTTATATGTTTGTTAAATTTTATGAAATTTGGTGGACAAAAAATATTTTTTAGTGATAGTGAGGTTTATTATAGCAGTTGTGAGAGAAGATAGTGAATTTATTATTTTGGTATTTTCTCCATTCCATATTAGTTGTTACGTGTTGACCCGACATGTAAATTTATGTTGACATTTTGAATTTTTATAGATTTTGGTGAAACAATAATATTTTTTTATGATAGTGGAGTTTATTATAACAGTTGAGAGGGAAGATAGTGGATGTGTTGTAGAAGATTAGATTGATTTGTTATTTTTTATGTTTAAATATTATAAAAAAAAGAAAGATAATATTTAGTTTGGCACGATCCAAGTAAAAAAGTATAACAATTAATATAGAATGGAGAGAGTATTTTTTTATGTGAAAAGATTAATAAAATTGAAATTTATTGAAAATGTTCCAAGTAAACTGGGATAGTTTAATGAGAAAAGTGTTACATTTATATTGGGACGGAGGAAGTTTTTCTAATGAATAAAATTTTTTAATTTGAGAAATATTATAAACATTTTGGAACATCCTGATTAGACAAAACGAGGGATATTGAAATTATAGGAAAGAGGGAGTATTTTACATAAATTTGTCATAAAATATCAATCACTAATATAAATTATTTATTTTCATATGACGGTGGTTTTCAGACAATCAAATATTGTTAGTTATAAGAACAAACCTTACGTGTTGAATTATTATTATTTATTATTTTTTTTGAAATGCTAGTATATTTTTTGGGAGTTGGGAGTATAAAACTTTAGGAAAAAGTGGATTTATGGTTAGTTACATATAAGCTTATGTGTGACTAGATCGTTGGATTTAAAGATCAACATTTGACATCAAAAGTGTGTTCCTATCTCTTCAATTAATGCCAAAGTAGTTTTTTAATCTCAATTGTTGATTTTCAATGAAACGGTCTAACCACACAAAAACTTATATGTAATTAGTTACAAATTCACCAAATCCAAAACTTTATGCCCTGATCAGCAAGTTAAATAAAGTAAAATTGATAAGTAAATGCTATCTGAATATTGTCACGACGAAAACATATAATACTCCCTCTATCCAAATAAATTACGAAAATTGGCTTGACACGATTATTAATGAAATCATTAACTTTAATATACTCCCTCCGTTTCATAAAAGATGCAAAATGTACGTATTCTGCATTATTTCATATGCATGAATAAAAGTCTTGTTTTCATATCAATCATATCTAATCGTCAAGTAACATGTATTACGTTGAAGTACGTAAGTTACATAATCATTGATATTTCATGATAAATTTATAAAAAAACTGTATTTGATCGTCGTTGCACGCGTGTCAAAGTTTGTATCGACACGCGTGTCAAGTCAATCCGTTGCATTCTTTGTGGGATGAAAGGAGTATTAGACAAAAATGCCCTTGTGTGTTGGTGGATAAAAAAAAAAAAAATAGTGAGTGGATTAAGAAAGAAAAAATAATGATGGAAAAAATGATATGATATATTTTACACACTTAAAAGTTACAAATTTTGGAAACGTTGTACTAGTAATTTATATGGTACAATTATTTGTAGTAATGTATTACTCCCCCGAATTCAATTACGTTTTTTTAGTGGGTTGTTCTAATTTAATTATAATGTCCAATTTTAGTAAGTTTTTCACATAAAAAAATATAAAAACAATCACAATCTGTTACCATACATCCATCATCTTTTTTCGTAACTGTTACGGTAAATCCTACCATTACTAAAAAATACTTTTCTTCATCAAATTTCATAAAAATTCAACACATATATAAAAAATTATGTGTCGAATCAAACGATTTTATTTAAATTGGGACGGAGAAAGTATTACTCACTCCGTCCCAAATAAATTACGACATATTATTAAAAATATACATCCAGCATAAATTACAACATTTTCATTTTAGACAATTTTAAATTGTCAAAAAATCTATACTATCATTATTTTATATCACTTTATTTTTTTTATTATTTTTTCTATTTTCACTCATTCATAATTTTTTCCACTCATTCAAAAGAATATAAAAATAAAATAACATAATAGCAATAAGTTTTTAATAATCATATTAAATCTATATATCATAATTTATTTAAGATAAAAGAAATATAATTTATTTGATAGGGAGAAAGAGTATTGGATTTTTGGTAAGCGTTGTTCTCTTGTACTTGTACATCTTACGACAGTACACTGGTCCAATGGTTAAAATCAATTCGAGTGAAAACAAGTACGTGTCTCGTGTCTCAATCTGCCATACCATTCGTGTTCAAATATCCACCCAGTACTCCATAGCACCACTCTTACGGATACAATCATACAAATGAATTCAGCGCTTTTAATTTAAAACCGTGACATCCCACTTCTCGTTCATTAGTAAAGCAAGGGATCAAATATGTTAAAAGATAGAATACAAGTGGATATATTTATATAGATGATATATATAAATAGGTTTATTTATATTTATTTTTTTAAAAAAATATATATATATGTGCGAATTATCAATGATCTACCAATTGAAGTTTTTGGGTTAATAGTTTGGTGTAGTTCACCTGTGTATTCTACACAAGTCCCATTTGAGACGTGAATTCCTCCCTTGGGTTCTTCCCCAAATCGTTACAATTTAATCAATAGAATAAACTGTTGATAATGATAATGGTCGAAACTACTGCTACTAACAAGGAACTTATAAACAGATCATCAACTAATCCATGACATGAAACATCAACAATCAAAGATGTTTCATTTTAAAGGGTACGTGTATTATTAACAATGGGTTTGAAGGATATACGTCATGATACATGTGTGGTTAGTTAAAATTTAATGATTGAGATTAAAATAAAATAAATAAAAAATCAAGATTAAATTACTCATGTTATAATCTCAGTACACATGTGTGATGACACTTCCACTGTTAACATTTAGTCCATAATACAATGGACAATACAATGCCGAGAGCCAAAAAGTGATATTATCAACAAGAACAAATGGGCAATACAATGCCAAGAGCCAAAAAGAGAGATAATTTCATGCTACTATTCAGTTATTAACAAATAGATTAAGCTTCAAGTCTTACAAATGCACAATGCACCCAAAGTTCATCCCGCCCCAGAAGCATTCACTGTTTGATTATCATCATCCAAGAAAGGGTAGTCTGTATATCCTACAACAGGATCATGGGAGTACAATGTCGAGTAGTTCCACTCGTTTAAAGGAACATCAATCTCGAACCTTCGTACTAATCAGGGTTCGCGATGAAAAGTCGCCTGTATGCTATCAAATCAGCATCTCCTCGAGCCAAAGCCTTCGATCCGAGCTCTTTGGTGAAGCCGCCAGCAAGTATGAATGTGCCAAAGTAAGCATTCCTCAATTTTCTTAGCAAGGCCGCTTCTTCCTCACTTATGCCTCTTTTAAATGACCCTGCTTGTATATGCAGATAACTCAGCTTCAGGCCTTTTTCTTCTTGGAGTGTATTGAGTCTCGTGACTATGGCCAAGCCGTGGCCTAATGGTTCTGAATGGACTGCATCGTAAGTATGGATTGTTGGTGAAATCTTCAGACCAACTCCGTCGATACCGATTGCCTCTATGACTGAGTGCATCACCTGCCATATGGGAATAACTGGTTCATACCCTCGACTGTCATTTTGACAGTTGATATTCGTAACTACGTGGTTATAAAAAAGCTTGTGACACACTGTCTAATGTAAAGCATATACATACATACATACATATATATATATATATATGCCTATCTTGGACAAGGATTTGGTTGGCAACTCTGTATGTGGACAATAGTGAAATGGATTTCAATATTATTAAAAATAGTGAAAAAGCTAAAATGTTTGTTGGATTATGAAATTAATATGTCATTGCTCTCTAAGTCGAATTGATGAGAAGATTTAGGAAATGAGAATAAGTACCTGCATCAAGAACTTGCAACGATTTTCCAGCGATCCACCATACTCATCCGTCCTATCATTGATCCCATCCTTCAAGAATTGGTCAATGATATAACCGTAGGCTCCATGAACCTCGACGCCATCGAACCCTGCTCGGACTGCATTGACAGCGGTTTGTCTGAATTGCTCGATGATCGGTTGTACTTCCTCAGTGGCCAAGGCTCGAGGCTGTGAATAATTGACTGTAGGATCCATCTGGCAGCAGTATCTTCCATTTTTCTGATATAGGCTTGTTTTTTGATGATATTGGGCATGTCCCTCCAGGTTGATACACTGTTACATTAATTTAGATGAAAGTCGTCAACTGGACAACTACGTTGGCTTAAGCTATAAAGAAGAAGTAGGAGTTCTGGATTGTGTATGGCATTCTAAGACTTTAATGCTTCTCAAAGGTCCAGTTTGAACCGTTTTCAAAACTCAGATCAACGATATATCAAGATTTGATATATATAATGATTATGCTTTTATACCTCTTATCCTTATTCAATAAATATGGACCACTAAGCGTAACCAACAAATAGGCTGCTCCACTAGGTGATGGATGCATTGTACTCCCTCCGTCTGAATGCAAATTTTGATCGGACACGTGTGTCGATATAAAGCTTGACACATGTGCAACGACGATCAAAAGTAGTTTTTTTTTATAAATTTGTCATGAAACATCAATGGTTGTGTAAGTTACGTATTTCAAGTTAATAAATGTTACAGGACGATCAGACGTGATTCAATATAAAAACGAGTCTTCTATTTATACGTATAAAATAATACAAAATACGTATACGAGACCGACGTCGAGGCATTTTACTCTGGCCACAAGGGCAAAGTCCCAACGTAAATCGCACAAAACGAAAGGTGAACGAGGCAAGTTCGGGAACAACGCCGTGCCTAGCGCGCGCAACCAGTCTCAACGAGGCATCTTGCTCGAGCCACGAGGACAAAGTCTCAATAACATAAGGGGTCCCCTACATCAACCATGCGAAACGCATGGCGAACGAGGCGTGTTCGGGAGCGACGTCGAACAAACGCAACCGATCGCGACGAGCGTCAAGGTATTTTGCGCAAGCCGCAAGGGCAGTAGGAGGGAGTAGTATATTAAACTACCATGATGAGAAGAGCGACCAACATGCCACAATTGACAAAAGAAAACAGCCCCTTTGGCATGCACAGCATCCACCACTTTCCTCGACGCCTCAAAACCCAGGTGTCCTCGGATACCTATGAAACACTCATCATATCTTTAACAAATTCACCCACCCGCGATTGATAATCAACCCTAAAACCACAGCAGGATAGGTACTGATGCAACACCAACGTCAAGCTGATATATACAGAAAAGTTTAATATAAAACGGATTTCAATGATGATGATGGACGGTGGAGTTACCCGGCAGCAGCGGAGGAGATGATGGTGCCCTCGGAGACAAGGAGGCCGCCAGGGGTGGTGCGCTGGGAGTAGTAGAGGACATGGGCTTGGTTAGGGAGGTTGTCACCGGCCCTGCATCTGGTGCAGGGGGACATCACAACCCTGTGATCCAGCTCCCACTTTCCCATCTTGTATGGACTCAGCAGCAGATTTCTCATCTCTGTTTCTTCTTCCATTTTCCTCTCTTTTTTCCTTGACTTTCGTGTTAGCTACCTGGCTGCCTATTTGTCAGATGGCTAGTCACTTTCTATGTGGGGGCGTGATCGCTTTGTGAATTTATATGATATTATATGATGTAGTTTTAACAATCAGAAGTGCATGAGGTGCAGAAAAGGCAACAAAGAGAACATGGAGAAAGGAAGCAGTAACTAGACAGTGTGTTTATGGAGCAGAAAACAACGGGGTGGTTTGCGCAGTCAGTTTCGGGGAAGTAGATCGAGGGCAATTTGGTGTTCGACTGTCTTTAAATTTGATCAGCCGGTATAAGATACTTGGTTCCTCAGATCCAACAATAAGTTTTGTGACGAAAATCTCTTACGTCGAGAATCTTTTTCAATGTTTCTCTTTTTAAGCTTCTCTTGTATAAAAAGGTTGTTATCTTGATGTTATTTCTGTCGTATATCTCTACTATAACCTAGAGAGAATCTTTGTATGCTCATTATTTGAAGATAGTGGAAATTTGAAGTGGACTTCGATGCCGTGATTTTTACTCCTCTTTACAGGAAGGTTTTTTATATTAAAATTGTATATCTTTTTTGTTTATGTTTTAGATGATATTACGTGCAGGTTCACATATAGAGGAAGACGTACTAATCGCCGGGCTCCCAACACCATACTCTCTCCAGTTCTCTAGAACTTAGTTCTCTTCCCTTCCCTTCACTTCTCTTTATATAGAGTGGACAATCCCAGTATGATGGTCATCAAAGTAATTACAAGCAAAGGTTACACGTGGCATTGCCCAAAAATATAACGCTATATGCAAATCATGGAATTAAACGAACATTTTATCAATAGAGTCTAACTCCAAAGTCGAGTGTACAAATGACAGGAGTATGCATAACGAAACTGAAGGGAATAAGTTAATCAATTCTTCTTTCCAATTGGCTCAAACCAGCGACCAGGGCAAACAAACCATATTAAACAAAACCAATGACTTGCACAATAGCGTGCTCGAACACAGATTGTGTTGACACTAATGGGCTCGATTCGGAAGATCAGACTCGATTGATTGACAATACCATGCCGAGATTTAGATGCATAACCTTATTATTGAACTGATGACCATTTCGCTACCTTGAAGATATATATAAATGAAATCAAGAAACTGAAAATAGCAGGCCAAATGGAAACTGAACCATGCTTCAACATTTAAGCACAGAAACGAACCAAGTATAAGAACCTTGTCTCTTGAAGAGCAGAGTAATGTGAGCAGAGTTCAAGCAATAGAAAATAACGCTTTGCAATTCTACCTATGGCCTTGTAACACTATGTTAGTCCCTTTTGTGTGTCCCGTATATTATCACATACACATACTATATGTTAACTAAATAAACAACAAAAGCAAAAAAATAATAATGAGGAAGCTGTGGAGAGTTACACAAATGGGCCGAATTGTTTGAGGAGGACCACAGGGACCACAACCACACATCAAAGCAATTTGGAGAATCAGGCGTGATACAGCAACACGCGGGTCGATTCGCTTTGATTTTCTCTTCTACAGGCGTGAATTCATTTGCACATAGAAGGTTCCCGTAAAAGTAAACCTTTTCTTCTTTTTAATCCTTCTCCTCTCCCCTTGGTCGAGTGGCTTTAATAGCTCCTTGAGAGGATTAGACAGATCACGCGAGATATGCAATCTCACGTTCTGGACTGAACCTGTTTGTAGGCATTGTTCCTCCACTGTTATAAATAGGCTTTGAGAAGAGTTCCACCTTAAAGGTGATTGTAAACCTTTAGTTAAGTCTATGGACAAAATTTTAATCCTTTAATAGTAGATATTTTGATACAATAACGGTTTCATGTTTTTTTATCTCTTTTATTTTCTTAAGGGTTTTAAATTCCGTTTTAATCATACGATTAGAAAAAAATACTGAATAATTTTTGTTGCATCTTAAACCTACTTTTTCCAACACACTGTAACATCCACATAAGACGAAACTTACAAGGGCCTGTTGAACTTATTTTCCATCATTTAGCAAGCTTGCACAAGCCAGGAAAAGAAACAGCCGCTGAGAAATAGTCTCATAAACTCCCTTCTTGAGAAAGAATATCTAGCTCAACAAACCATGGCTCATCACCTGTTATTATGAACTTTGTGAAGAAATAGTTCACAGAAAACAAACTAAGGCCGGATTTCAATATGAGCTTGATCTAAGCTAACCATTTGTGACGGTTGAGGCTTCTGCTCCAACTCCTTGACCTGCGGAATCGCTGCTGCTGCTGTTGCCGCTGCTGTGGTTGTTGTAACTGTTCCAGCTGTTGCGATTGTTGGTTGCAGTTGCTGCATTTGAAGCTGGGTTTGAATTGATAGCTCTTGCAGTTGCTGTTGCAGTTGCTGAATTTGCAGCAACTGCTGCCGACATTGTAGTGAAGATTGTTGTTGTGTTTGTGGCACTGTGGGTGTTTCTTCCAACTGCGGAAGGCACTGCAGCTGGTGCTGAATTTCCTGCTGCAGCAGGCAAATCTGGTGCTGTAGTGCCTGGATTTGCTGCAACTGGGCGTAATGTAACTGCTGCAGCGGTTGCAACTGGTGAGAATGTATCAATGGTTGTTGCTGCTGGGTCCGCTGCATCTGCTGCTGCTGCAACAACCGTTCACCCACCCGCCGCTGCAGATACAACTGTCGCAACTGCAATGACTGCATCTGCTGTTGTCGCAACACTGAATGTTGGGAAGGCGGTGCCAGAAACAGCGACAGGGGCAGCTGTGACAGTGGCGACCACAACTGCGACTGCTGTTGCCGCTGGCCCTGCTGCTGCTGCTGCAACTTCCGTTGCTTCCACTTGAGCGGCACCTCGGATTTGGCATCAGGCTATGGATTTGAGCATTGTGCAGAAGTATGCTCTGCTTATATGCAGAAGCAACAGACATGATAAAGAAAATAACAGAGACTGACGTATTTATATGTGTGAAAACGAACAAACTTTTCTGCAAAGAGAATAAATACCTCAGGAAGAAGAATCCCAATCATGCGAGAGGGGTGGTCAAAATTAGTGAGGAAGAGGGTCTGAGAGGACAACGGGATGACTGCACACTGAATATGCAGAAGTGTAAGAAAATTCACAGAAATAGAGAAATCAGAGCGCATTCGCAAGCTTAGGATAAATCTACAAATCTATAAAGGGACAGGAGAAAACGGATTTCCTAGTGAGCATGCAATTAACTCGGATGGACCAATAAATTTAACATGTAAAACTTGTGAGATCTCAACGAACCTCCACTTATGCCATATCGAGGCACCCATTATGCAATACACACAAACTTATGATGTTGTTTTTGCTTAGTACTATGTCGTAAAGTCAGTGCATTGTCCATTCTCCAAAACCAAAAAAAAAAAAAAAAAAACACACCGGAAAGGAAAGGAAAGAAAAGGATTGGTTTGAGGGGGAGGGTGAAGAGACAAATCATTATGGGCTTTCTACCCTCGGTTTGAGAAGCTCTTCAAAGGAGATTCATCATAAGGTGCATGATCGAGAAGATATTTTTCATAGAAACATCACAAGGCCACAACATCATGTAACAAAGTCCAAGTTTGATTACTGTAGACCAATCGAAATCAATTCTCCGACCACTTACTGTCTTTATGAGCATGTGTGTAAAAACCTTGCGTGTCTTCGTTGCCTTGAAAACTAGAAAGTTCGAGTCTGCAACATATTTCCTGGCGGTTAACAGGAAGATGAAAAGGTTAGACAAGCAACAGTGGATGCCTCATCAGGTTGCAAGAGGGATGAAGTGAGCTGCAAGCATTTTGGATGGCCAACTTGCTGCGAGACTGGAAAGAGAAGTTAGGAACTAAATTAGCACTTGTGATTCACCTATTTAATTGTTGAAGACTAGAAACAAAGGCAAACTTTGACCATAAAGCAACTCAATTGTTGAACAAGCAACATAGTGGAAAGAAGTTGTGCGATCATCAGACAATATTTCAATCAATTATGTAGGTTTTTCCTCGACACAAACAAGCTCAAACGTCTCAAGAACGCAGTTTGAGTTACAAGAAACTTCAATCGAATACGGTTCTGTGAGATTTCTTGATGCGATAGCAGATTCATATCCAACATTTGAGGAAGTGTTCTTCAAAAAAAAAAAAAAAACAATAGAAAAAAAAAAGAAAGAAAAGAAAAAAGAATGAAGCAGAAGCTATCCAACTCAACAGAGACTGATTATTTGATTATTCATCTTGCACGCCAGACATTGGAAATGATTAAAACAAAAGTGGCACCGTGGTTTTCTAGTTCTTATCTTTTATCATCTAGTCAGAATGTAAATTAACTGCAATACTAAAAGGCAGATTGGTGTTTCTCACAAAAAAAAAAAAAAAAAAGGAAGCCAGATTGGTGACTTTCCTCTCCAATGCTGAGCCCTTATGGTCTCCCTGAGATAATAAAAAGAACAAGGTCATTCACGATATACAGCCATGAGTGACTTTCAAGAAACTGGAAGCATATATAAGAGCAAAAAGACACTGTTCTTCATGTTTTAGTGGTATGATTCGTCAGTGAAGCTACTTCTAAATAATTACTCAACAGTTGTATGGAAGGAACATACTTCAAATCTTCGAGGGTGACAAAGTGCCCTGTTAAATCTCCCTGAAATGGACAAACAAAAAATAAGCATTTACTCACACTACAAAAAAACTGCAGTTGCTACGGAAAAATTTAACTACGGACAAACTCCGTCGCAAAAACACATATGTTAGCGACGGATCCGTGGCAAAAATAACAAGAAAAAAATTGAATTTTTTTGCGACGGAAAGTCAAACCTATCGCTAAATTTTATACCATTAGCAATGGAATTCCATCGCTAAATGTTTTGTAAAACAATCTAAATTTTTTAGAATTGTAAATCAAACCATTTAGCGACGGATTCCGTCGCTAATATATATAGTTAGCGACGGAATCCGTC